>JAKTYL010000108.1:0-22365 GCA_030578715.1 Magnusiomyces tetraspermus
TCGATTCAGCTGCAGCCAAACCAACCAGTTCCGTGCCAGTGAATGCAAACGCTGCAGTCACAAATACGGAGCACAAGCCTTTAAACCCGTTATTAAATGCGCCGGGATCGTGCCAGTACTTGCCACCAATATATCCACCATGAGGACCACCGCCGCAGACAAGCACAATACCGAGGATAATGTAGCCCGACACAGCCAAAACCTTACACATTGAAAACACGACTTCAGCCTCGCCATACCCTTTCACGCCAAACAGATTGATAATCACAATGACTGCCCAGAACAAGGCCACCCACGCGCACGGGTTAACTCGTGTCGCAGGGTTATCATCTTCATGCCAGTACGTCACAGTCAACGACGCCGCCACCAGCTCCAGCGGAAAAACAACCAGCCACTGCAGCGCATAGTTCCAACCTAGCGCAAACCCCCAGGCCGGGTCAATAAACCTTGATGCGTACGTCGAAAACGCGCCCGCCACAGGAAACCTGACCGTCAACTCACCTAACGCGTGCACCGTCATGAACAGCATCGACCCGACCAACGCGTATGCAATCAGCACAGACGCCGGCCCGCCACTATGTAACGACCCGCCGGACCCGACAAACAACCCGGTACCTATGGATCCTCCTATTGCTATCATTTGCAAATGCCTTCCTTTGAGCGACTTGTCCAGCGGAGAATGTGATGTCGCGATTGCAGCCTTCTCAAGGTCCGTCAGGTTCGGGTCTTTGAGTTCAAAAAGCTCTGCAGGCTTGAATGAGTCTTTGAATGCCTGCCACCGGCCTACCCGGAATTCGGAAACGGTCAAGTCCCCAAAATCGGCGCTTAGATATTCATGAGCCAATGTGTATTATTTGGGGGTAGAAACAGCAAATGGGAAAATGGTATTTCTAGTTAACAACGTATTTTGTGCGCACGTTGTTAAAGATGGATTTGGGTATTAAAAATCGTGGCAATAATCCTTATTTTAGAATGATCCTCAGTTCTAGTTCAAAAAAAACAATACTGTTTAGTCAATCAAGTCCAGTAAAAATTGTAAAAGAAGAAGGGATAAAAAAAAAAAAAAAAAAAAAAAAAAAAGTCAAAAGCGGGGGTTTGTTATCGCTTGAAAAGTATGCGGCTGGTGTGATGGAATATACTCTGTGCTGGGATATACTATGTATGGTTGGGTATTGACGGGTCTTGGTTTCGGGTATCAAGTGTGAAGGGTTGGTTAAGTACCAGGTACAGACTATAAAGCGTAGATTACAGAAGATCAAGTATCATGAGTTGAGTATTGATACCGAAGCCTTGGTACTAGCATTACCACTAGAAAAACTCACGCCGACAGCTCACCTCATGCTCTTTTTTACTAACCCTGTTAAATTGTCTACAATTATCATTAAACACGAACGTTATTGGGTAAAATCATTAAATATTTACTTTTATTTTAATGTGACAAAGTTTTTCTTTTTTTTTTTTTTTTTTTTTTTTGCTAGGAATATTCAAGCATTAATAAGTCACAGTTATTAGCTATGTCAATGATAAACCCCATGGAATGGGCCGCTAGGTATTCACGCCAGTAGAGTCTCCTTGTGTTACAAACCCAGGTAGACCAAGTTCCATGGGCCGATAGTACTGAGTGATAAGCCATGCTGAGTAAGTACTGCCTAATTGGAGACAATGTGAGAAACCCTGCTAAACCTCCATTAACTCTGGACTGAACATGCAACGCATAGCTTCAAACACACACAATAGAACACTGACAAAGTGATCGCTACCCTATATCCCAAGGATACAGAGGAGGTTTACGCTATTATTCCCACAAGGCATTTGTATTTCCATAAGAGCTATTTTTCAGTTATTTTTCAAACCTCCAAGTACACGTAATTCCGACTCATACTTGCACCTCCAATTTGCGTACAAACGGCTTTGGTTTTTTTTTTTTTTTTTTTTTTTTTTTTGGTACGGCACCTTTATACCTGCAAACCATTTAGAAACTTATCATTGGAGAGATATTTTCATTTCATTGTCACAAATACAAATATTCATTGTTAACGCTTTGTCGTGTCTAGGTGGATATCTATTCAAATTATTCAAATTCTTCAAATGTGTATGCCTATATCCCTGCATGTATAACTCTATCTACACCCTTGATTTCAAATTGGTCGGAAAATAACGAGTGACTCTTTCGGACTTGGCGCAACAGTCAAAGTGACTCGGAAAGGGTTTTGAAAAAAGCGTATTTTTGAGTAAATACAACAATGAGAACAAGAGTCGATTAGACATGTATTATGCATATATTACAATAGTATATAATGAATATGTAATCAGGCTGTTACCTGCCATTTTACGTTTTCTTTGATTCTGTTTCGTATTTTTCACTTTTTTTCAGCATAATAGTCTATATACATTCGTTGTTGTTGTTTTTTTAAGCATTTGCACTCTTTCATTGCTTATCAAAAATGAATGATATTTGCAGTTCAAAGGATATTTGGCTCTATGATGACTTTAATCCTTGCTATCGTCACAAGTAAGTAACTCTTTTACCGTTTTTTTGTCCAACAATAATACTCGCAGCTAACTTAACTTTCAAACATAATCTAGATATTTCCAGCTTTACTTTTTATCAGCCCTTGTCATCTTGTCAGCTACCATCGTCACATTCTGTTTTATCAGGTATGCATTGTTCGGTCGCAAAGAGTTGGACAAACTAGTTTCTCAATCTCACAACTCAATTGATCCTGAGCAACAACCCTTATTATTCAACTCCAGTTCTACAGAAAACATCAACAATAACAATGGATCGGAAAGCACACAATACTCGACAACGTCATTGCCAACCAAACTGAAAACAGAAACTTTAGTTGTTCAGTCTTCAAATATCATATTACCGGACGACTTTGTCTTCAACTGTAATTCAATTTCAGTAGACAAAATCGGTTCAACTTTTGATCCTCCAAAACACTATAATACAATCCCGGGAAAACCAAATAACGAAAAAACGTCAGAGATAACACTCGTCACTGTCAATCGTTCTAACCTAGAAAAAGCTCGATTGGTCTTTGAATTTTTGGCAACATTGGTCTTGACAATTGTCACTTTTGCTGCTTTCTTTATTCCTTCGATCAACGGAGAATGGACTAGCTACACTCCCGGCCCGTCCAAATCTTCAACACCTTCCCACCCAACAAAGACTACATTCTATGGCGGAGGATCTTCAGCTCTTATCGCTCTTTGTGTTTTCTGGGCATACACATTTGCACTGATCTCTGCACGACTATACATCATCAATCGCACGAATCCAGCAACTACAATTGCTTCTCTTCCCATTTCTCTTTGGAAACAATCCACCGTTTTATACGTTTTTGGTCTTTGTTGCAACACAGTTTCCTGCAGATCTTCTCTTTTATACCCATACTCTGCTCCTTCTCGCGCATTCAACATCACACAGTTTGTTTTAGCACTGCTTCTTTTTTTCAACAACTTTTCGGCACAAATTGGTGACAAAAAACCTCTTCTTTACGTCAAAGATAACCTTTTTCCGTCTCCAGAACCTGTTTCTTCGCTTTTCTCAATGGCCACTTTTGGTTGGCTGAATCCAATTATACGGAAAGGTTACTACAAAACTTTGGTATTCGCTGATATCTGGGAAACTTCACTTGATTTCCATTCTGAGCTCGTGCTCAACACCTTTCAACAACGGTTTAAACTGCAACGACAGAAGGACAACGGGAGATCCTTCCTCGCCTCCCTTTTCTCTTTCTTTTCTGGTCCTATTCTAATTGCCAACGGCTGGGCTGCGGCAAACGGGCTACTTGGATTCCTTCCTTCTGTGTTTTTGAAACGAATCCTAGAGTACATTGATAACCCACGCAATTCGCCACGCAGTATGGTTTGGATTTATGTGTTTTCGCTTCTGTTGTGCGGAGTTGCTAAAAATGTAACGTTTGGGCAGTACATTTATCTTTCCAAAAAGCTCTCGATACAAATGAAATCGATATTGATTGGTGAAGTGTATCTCAAAACTCTTCGCAGTCGAGAAGTTTCTCAACAGCAAGGTGAAGAAGCAGATGAAAAGGACGAGAAAAACGAGAAAAAGAAAAAGGAGTCAGATAACCAAGAAAATTCTCAGTCTAACCAGGGCGCAATCATTAACTTGATGGCAGTAGATACTACCCAAGCTTCTGATATTTTCAACTACATGTATGCGCTCACAATTGGTGTCATTTCTCCCGTCATTTGTGTCACTTTCTTATACTCTTTTCTCGGCTGGAGTTCTTTTGTGGGCGCCACAGCTATGATTTGTTCTATTCCATTTCAGTACAAAATATCTACCCAGTATGCCAGATACCAAAACCAGTTTATGGAAGCTAGCGATCGCCGTATCAACAAACTTAACGAAGTGTTGCAATCAATTCGAATCATCAAATACTTTGCGTGGGAAGACAATTTCAAATCTCAAATTTTCAAAGTCCGTGATGAAGAACTGCGACTGTTGTTTAAAAAAGGTTTGATGTGGTCAATGTCCATCTTTGCATACCTTTTCATTCCTATTTTTGTCGTTGTTCTTACTTTTTCAACTTTTATTTTTGTTCAAAAAGAAACTTTGACAGCTCCAGTTGCATTCACTGCTCTTGCGATCCTCAATTTGATGAGAGACAACTTGGACGAACTTGCAGACAGTTTGACTGACATTTTACAATCACATGTATCGTTTGAACGTATTGTCAGTTTTTTAAATGAACCCGAAACGTCAAAATGCCAGCAGCTTCAAAGAAATGTTACATCTTCAAGTCCGTTTTCTTCACGCATCGGCATTGAAAACGGTACCTTTTCTTGGGAAACTGGCACACTAGCACAATCTTCTGTGAAGGACTTTAAACTCCGAGACATCAATGTTGAGTTTGAACTTGGAAAATTAAACGTTATTGTTGGACCTACTGGCAGCGGCAAAACCTCACTGCTACTCGCACTTCTTGGCGAAATGGAGCTGCTTAAAGGATCAGTTTACTTGCCTGGATCACAGTTCCGTGACCGGGTTGTTCCAAATAAACTCACTGGTCTTGCAGAAACCGTCGCGTACTGTTCTCAAACTCCCTGGTTGCTAAACGATACCATTAAAAACAATATTCTGTTTGGCGCTAAATTTAACGAAAAAAGGTACAAGCACGTGTTGGCAGCCTGTTCATTAGAACGCGATTTGGAGATTTTGGAAGCTGGCGACCAGACTGAGATTGGTGAACGCGGTATTACATTGTCTGGTGGTCAGAAGCAGAGAGTTTCATTGGCACGAGCATTTTATTCGAATTCGCGTCATCTTATTCTTGATGACTGTTTGAGTGCTGTGGACTCGCACACAGGCAAATGGATTTATAAACATTGCTTAGTAGGTCCTACTGCGAAAGCTCGGACAGTTATTCTGGTATCGCATAATGTGTCCTTGGTGGTTGCACAAGCTGCCAAAGTCGTGGTACTCGAAAATGGCAGAGTTGTCGCACAAGACACGCCCAAGTCTTTGTTAACACAAGGTCTTATTGAATACGACGATTCAGGTTCATCCACTCCAGAACAAAACGTAGCCCAAAGTGAATACCATATCCAAAAACCGCATGAACCTTTAGTTTCTGAGTACATTGACGTTGAAGAGCCTGAAGCTGCTGTGACTATTGAACCTGATGCTGATATCCTCGAAGAAGAAGAAGAAGAAGAAGAGCAAAAGAACTTTGGCCAGCTAGTCAAAGCAGAATCCACATCTGTTGGCCATGTTTCTTTTGACGTCTATATTGCGTACTTTAAAGCAATTGGAGGAATAAAGTTTTGGAGTATTTTGGTGTTTTTGTTTGTTGCGCGACCTGTACTAGAAATCGGTCTTTCTTACTGGGTCAGAATTTGGACTAAAGCTATTACCAAACCTGAACCTTCGCCAGTCAATGTTTACACTTTTGAATACAACACGCATATATTCAACAAGTCTGAATATAAAAATTCGTTCTTTTCATCTTTGTTTCACTACTATGCTTTCGAGATTCAATCCACTCAACTATTCAACTCACTTGACGCTACCACCCAAAAGTCTGCATTTTACATGCTCATATACATTGTGATTGGCGTTGCGTTTGCAGCATTCTCAAGTCTCAACAGTGTTGTCAACACCATCGGCGGTATCCACGCGTCTCGTACCATGTTTGAAAAGCTTCTCAGCAGCGTCATGAATGCCAAAATCCGTTTTTTCGACTCTACACCGATTGGTCGCATCATGAACCGCTTTTCCAAAGACATTGGCGGCATTGACCAGAGACTTGCCAACACCTGTGCCGGAGTCATGCGAAACGTGTTTGGCGGACTGTCTACAATCATTTTGATTTCCACCATCACACCAAGCTTTCTGTTTGTTGCTTGTGTCATTATGGGAATATACTACATCATTTGTCTTTTTTTCTTGTCCGCTTCGCGGGAGCTCAAGAGACTAGACTCTATTTCCAGGTCGCCTATATACCAGCATTTTGGCGAGACATTGGCAGGTGTGTGCACAATCCGAGCCTATGGAGTCGGTGACCGTTTTGCGCACGACAATTTTGAAAAACTTGACACCAACAACAGGGCTTTTTACTACCAATGGTGCACCAACAGATGGCTAATGTTCAGGTTGGAGTTGACCAACTCGGTTGTTGCATTTTCGGCCGCGGTTTTGTTGATTTTGGGAATGAACAAAATTGATGCGGGTCTTGCGGGTTTGTCGTTGTCGTTTGCAATGAACTTTAGTGTGTATGTGTGGAGAACGGTACGGTTGTATGCAAATATGGAAATGAGCATGAACTCGGTTGAACGTGTGATTGAGTACTTGGATATTGACAAAGAGGCAGACTCAATTGTTGCAAGCTCTAGGCCGCCAGTCAACTGGCCTAGTCGAGGCGAAATTGAGGTCAAAGATCTGTCGCTTCGTTATGCGCCTGAGCTTCCTTTGGTCATCAAAAACGTTTCGTTTAAAGTTCCTGCATTCAACAAGGTTGGTATTGTTGGTCGCACAGGCGCTGGCAAGTCTACAATCATTACAGCCTTTTTCAGGTTTTTGGAAGCAGAAAGTGGGTACATTAAGATTGACGGAGTTGACATTTCCAAGATTGGGTTGAAAGATTTGCGACAAAACTTGTCAATTATTCCTCAAGATCCTACGCTTTTCCAAGGCACTATTAGATCTAACTTGGATCCATTTGAAAAGTATTCGGATAAAGACATTTTTGAAGCGCTTTGTCGAGTTCATTTGATTAATAGAGTTGAGTTGCAAAAGAGAGGTAATGCTAAGAACACTGTCAACTCTGCTGCTATATCTTCCTACCTGCTCACAAACGAAAATGTGAATCTGTTTTATGACTTGTCAACACCAGTCTCTGAGGGCGGCACAAACTTTTCACAAGGCCAGCGGCAATTGATGTGTCTTGCCCGATCTTTACTCAAAGCTCCCAAAGTCTTGTTGCTTGACGAAGCAACAGCGTCGATTGACTACGAAAGTGACGAGCAGGTACAAAAAACGATTCGCGAAGAGTTTGAACATACTACTACGATTCTTACGATTGCTCACCGGTTGCGGTCTATTATTGATTACGATAAGATTTTGGTGATGGATGCTGGGCAGGTGGCCGAGTATGATCATCCTTTTAAGCTGTTGGAAAACAAAGAATCGATTTTTTATTCAATGTGTGCAAATTCTGGAGAACTCGAGACTTTGGTTTCTATTGCAACTGACTCATATAATAAGAATCATTAGGTTGATTTTTAAATATATAACATTTAATAATTTTTAATACTTAGATACATTGATAATCCTTTTTTTAATATATTTTATATTTTTTCAACACCAGTAAAACATTTGACTTTGGTTGAGTAAAGGGTTTGATAATGTTTTTTTCATCCAATTAAGGTTTCAAGACAAGAACGATATATTACAACTGAAGTACAGCCAAGACCAGTCATAGGCTGTCACAACATGTCGTACTAAGGCGTGCTATCAAAATTATATAGATTTAAAAGAGTTTCTTTGACAAGTCATTCATCATCATTTCATAAAAAAAAAATAAATAAAAGATTAGTTTGGAAGTGTGACAATTTATTTGCATAAGACATTAGATGTGACTAAGGTTCGTGTTTCGGTGGCTTGGACATTAGTTATTTTACATGGAGCAAAAGGCATATTAAGATTTATATAATCTATACAGTAGAGTTGATAACAATCAGTCGTATTAAACAAATCAATCATTTTTAAAAATCGTTTGTGGTGAAATGAACTTCCTAAACAAGTTGAAGATAACTTGAAGGGTGCACAAACGCAACACAAGTATGCATTTAAACACAAATGTTTGGTTTTATGTACATAACCACGCTTGGTCATACCTACTCAAAATATAGGCTTGACCCGGTTCTTTGATTAAAATCTCCTGTCTTGGACATTTCCGATTTTTCAACATGTCTGGCTCAGATAAGAAAAAACTTGTATGTAGAAAATAGTGCACACAACATTTCACAGCCGTACGTAATGTCAAGTGTATCTACATTCCGTCCAAAATACTCCGACGGGAGAGATCAACTCAAAAAGTCCTCGGCAGACTTGGACACGAAGTTCCTATTAGGAAACAAGGAAGGAATACAGGCGACTGTAACCTTTCTGAAAGCCCTAATGGGATTGTAAACCCTGAAGTCGGCAAAGAGAGCCAAGTGGATATGAATGAAATTGTATTCGGACTAAACTCTCGCAAAGCTTAAGTTAATGAGGCAAAAAACGATCGTGTCGGTTGCATCTTATTTGAGACGGAACATGCCTTGAAAAGCCAGGAAATAACAATAATATGCTTACATTTGGTGTTATCTAGTAATTGTGTAGCGCATTCTATTGCAAGTAATATCATCGAGTCAGTAGGCAGCCACGGCTCTAAACAATAAAATCAAAATCAGAATTTTAGCGCCTTACTTTTGAAAAAAACAGAAAACGGACTCCGTTTCTGAGGTTTTTGCATTGAAAACTATGGATACAAGAAATATCAGACCTTTCTGATATATGTAGAATTGAATTATCTTGAATTGTTTTGAGATGCCAAATAATTTCATATTGTTCAGCGTATTCCAGATTCCTTCTATCAAAAGCACGGCTGATGAAAAATTCTCAGATCCACGCTTGAAACTGAGCCCTGAGTGACTTATACTCGGAATTTCATCTTTTATGACCAGTAAACGAGCACCGGTCTTTTTATTTTCCACACAGCCAAAAAAAAGCCAATCCTTGAGTCTGTTCAACTGGCTGCCACGTTCAGTAATACTAGAGAACTATCACCTGCATTCAGTCAACGGCACCTAATCGGCAAAAAACGTGACTCAGCCAGACTCATTCGTCATAGCACGGCTGAAGATGCCGTTTGTTTGTGTGTGTGTGTGTGTGTGTGTGTATGCGAGGGTTTAAAAATTCCAGGCTAAGTCTGTTTTACTTTTTTTTTTTTTTTTCAAAACCTCCAAAACACTTTTTTTTTCAATAACTTCTTTTGAGAACAATTTTGTTTGGAAATATCCAATGAACAACAATACTTGTAGTTCAGGTCCTTGGTGGGTCTATGACGACCTCACACCGTGTTATCGTCACCAGTATGTACTTTTTCTTATCGTTAATATTTTTCATTCAACCCTTAATGTCCACATTCTAACATGCCTTGATTTTAAAATCTCACTTTAGATTCACTCAACTTTACCCATTAGCCACGATTTCCTCTGCTTCTGCCATCTACTTAGCATTCAAATTATTCAGATACTACACTGTTTTTCGTAAACGTCAAGGGCTCACTTTAGCCTCCGTTCCTACTGCTATCGCCACTGCTACTACTGATCCTGAAAGACGACCTTTAATCTCTACAAATACCAACGCTGAGACTGTCAGTTATACTGCCACTCCCGATGTCAATATCCCTATTGCCAGCGCACCCGAATTAGACTTTGCTCCAGACGACTTTCTTTTCGAGGAGGACACAGTTCAAGTCGGCAAGGTCTTTCAAACATTTGGACCCAATGGAACTTTTATTGCCTCGGCTAAATCTGCCAATTCTACCTATTCAGATTCCATAGAATCTTCAGATGCTACTTCAATCATTTCTGAATCTTCTACTGCATCTCTCGATTCACAAGAGGCCGAAGATGAATCCAACAAGAAAGACTATGCTGTCCTTTCTGCTTCTTCTTCTGCAAACGTCACCCTTTTCACTGTATTGCGTTCAACTCCAGATCGTATTCGTCTCACTATTGAACTCATTGGAACAACCCTTTTGGTTGCTTTATCTGCTGCATCTTTTTTTATTCCTGCTGTTCGTAACGAATGGACTTCCAAAACTCCTGGCCCTTCTCCTTCATCTGGAGTTGCCTACAGAAAATATTACGGTGGTGGTTATGCCCCAATGATCGCCATTACTGCTTTTTGGTTTTATGCTCTCACTTTAGTTGTCGCTCGCATATCACTCATAAAAGCTTCCGTGACTCCAGTAGTTCCACTTTGGGCTCATTCAAGTACCCTTTATTTGGTTGCATTTATTTCTTACTTGGTCACTTTTAGATCCACAATTTTGTACCCATACTCCAGTCAATCTCGTTTTTTCAACATTGTAGAATCTGTTCTTTCTTTGGTCTTGTTTGTCAACAACTTTTCTGCTAAAATTGGCGACAAACCTGGAAGATTATACGTTAAGGGCGATATTTTCCCTTCAATTGAGCCAATTTCTTCAATCTTTTCTCTCATTACTTATTCCTGGATCGACTCTACTATCTGGACTGGCTACTTTAGATCGCTTACTGCCAAAGACATTTGGGAGCTTCGTATTGATGACCACGCCTCTTTTGTTCTTACCGCTTTTAGATCTCTAAAGGCCAAACCTGAAACACGCTTGACTGTGCGGCTTTTGAAATTTTTCACATGGCCACTTATTATTTCCAACTCCTGGACTTTTATTTACTCGCTTTTGAGCTTTGGCCCCCCATTCTTGCTCAAGGCTATTTTAGAGTATGTAGAAAATCCTGCTGGTACTCCTCGCAGTCTCGTTTGGCTTTATGTCTTTGCTTTTCTCTTTTGCGGTATTTTGACCAACATTGTTCAAGGACAATCGTTGTTCATTGGAAGAAGAATCTGTATCAGACTTCGTTCTATTCTTATTGGAGAAATCTACGCCAAGACTCTTAGACGTCGGGCTACTACCGGTAACAAAAATGAGACTGACGGCGATGAAAACGAAGAAGGCAAGAAAGACGGTAAAAAGGATAAAAAGGACAAAAAGAAGGATAAAAAGGAAGACAACGAAAAAGACGAGAAAGATGAGGACGGTCAAGCAAACCATGGTGCTATTATCAATTTGATGGCTGTAGACACTTTTAAAGTTTCTGAAATCTGTGCTTACCTTCACTTTGTCACTCTTGCCGTGTTTGTCACTTTCTTGTGTATTTTCTTTTTGTACATGCTTATTGGATGGAGTTCTTTTGTCGGTGCTGGCTCCATGATGATTCTCATGCCTCTTCAGTACTACCTGTCTTCGATTTACTCCAAGTACCAAGAGAAGCTCATGGCTGCAACTGATTCCCGTATCAACAAGCTTAACGAAATCCTCCAATCTATTCGTATCATCAAATACTTTGCTTGGGAAAAGAAGTTTGCTGAATCTGTTTTGAAGATTAGAGAAGAGGAGCTTACCCAACTCCGCAATAAGTTCATTTGCTGGACTTATGCTACACTTGTTTACTTTATGATTCCCATTGTTGTCACAGTGTTTACTTTCTCAACCTACATTTTTGTGCAAAAAGAGCTTCTTACTGCCCCAATTGCCTTCACTGTTCTTTCTTTGTTGAATGTCATGCGTGGACCTCTTGACCAGCTTTCTGAAATGATTACTGAATTTCTCCAAGCAAAGGTTTCAGTTGATCGTATTGACAAATTCTTAAACGAACGTGAAACATCCAAGTACACCCAGCTTTCTCATCCCAACGTCAGAGCTTCCGCTGCTCCCAGAATCGGTATTGAAGATGCTACATTTTCTTGGGAATCTTCTGATGCTTCCAACACTTCCAAGACCGATTTCAAGCTTCGTGATATCAATGTCGATTTCAATCTTGGTGCCCTTAACGTTGTTGTTGGTCCCACAGGTAGTGGTAAAACTTCTCTTTTGTTAGCCCTTCTTGGTGAAATGGAACTAGTCAAAGGTTCAGTATACTTGCCTGGTGCCCATCTTCGTGACGAAGTTGTTCCCAATCCTGCTACTGGTCTTGCTGAAACTGTCGCCTACTGCTCACAAACTCCTTGGTTATTGAACGAAACTCTTCGCAACAACATTTTGTTTGGTTCTGAGTATGACAAAGAACGTTATAATGCTGTTATTGAGGCTTGCTCTTTGAAGCGTGATTTGGACATTTTGGATGCTGGTGACCAAACTGAAATTGGTGAAAAGGGTATCACTTTGTCTGGTGGTCAAAAGCAACGTGTTTCTTTGGCTCGTGCCTTTTATTCCAACTCTCGTCACCTTATTCTCGATGACTGTTTAAGTGCTGTTGACTCTCACACCGCTAAATGGATCTATGAGCACTGTTTGGTTGGACCTATTTCTTTGGGCAGAACAATCATTTTGGTTTCTCACAATGTTACTTTGACTGTTTCCCAAGCATCTATGATTGTTGTCATGGACAATGGTCGTATTAAAGCTCAAGGCGAGCCTGGAACTCTTATTGCTCAAGGTCATCTTGGTGATGATGAGCTTTTGACTAGTGCCTCTGTTACCCGTGCTGCCTCTTCTGTTAACCTCTCTTCTCAAGGCCAGACATCACAATCTGGCCGCATACCTCCCCAACGCGAAATCGGCATGTCCATCGGCGAAGAAGTTGCTGCCAAACTCAATGAAGAGCTTGATAGCGATATTATTGAAGAAGAACACGAGGAAGCCAATGCTGAACGAAAGAAAAAGAAGGAAAAGCGCAAGCGTGGAGATGGCAAACTTATTTCCGAGGAAACCAAGTCTGAAGGTCATGTTTCTGCCAACGTTTATATTGCTTATTTGAAGGCTATTGGTGGTGCCAAGTTTTGGACTTTGATGACCATTTTGTTTGTTTCTCAGCCTGTTTTTGATATTGGTCTTTCATACTGGATCAAAGTTTGGACTTCTGCTGTCATTCGTCAAGATTCTACTACTAATGATATTACCATTCTTTCAAATTACCATATTAAATCCAACGGCATTGTTTTGGACAGAGCTATTATTCCTTCTATCTTGTCCCTTGGATACTCCTACTTGTTCCATACCTCTCTTAACTACCTTAAGAACTCCGACTTGTCAATTTCTTCTACCCTCAACGCTTGGGATGAAGAAACTAAGAGCTCTGCATACTACATGATTATGTACATTTTGATTGGTATTGCGTTTTCTACATTCACTGCGCTCAACGTTCTTTTTAACTTTTTGGGTGGTATTAACGCTTCTCGTAAGATTTTCAACGATCTCCTTACAAGTGTTTTGGACTCTAAGATTCGTTTCTTTGATTCTACACCAATTGGTCGTATCATGAACCGTTTCTCAAAGGATATTGAAGGTGTTGACCAGGACTTGTCTATTATGGCTTCCCACGTTATTCGATGCACTCTTGGTGCCCTTTCAGTAACCATTTTGATTGCTGCCATTACCCCAGGTTTCTTGATCTTTGCAGTTTTCATCATTGCTCTTTACTATGCTATTGGTATTTTCTATCTTTCTGCCTCCCGTGAACTTAAGCGTTTGGATTCCATTTCCAAGTCTCCCATTTACCAACACTTTGGCGAAACTCTTTCTGGTGTTTCTACTATTCGTGCTTATGGTGTCGGCAACAGATTTATTTCAGACAACTTGAACAAGGTTGACAACAACAATCGCCCCTTTTTCTACTTGTGGGTTGCCAATAGATGGCTTTCATTCCGTGTGGATTTGGCTGGTGCTTTGGTATCATTTGCAGCAGCTGCCATGATTATTCTCGACAGTTCTAGAATTGATGCTGGTTTGGCTGGTCTTTCTTTGTCATATGCTTTGACCTTTAATGAATACGTGCTTTGGATTGTCCGTCTTTATGCTGTCATGGAAATGAACATGAACTCCGTTGAGCGCCTTCTTGAGTACATGAATCTTGATAAAGAAGCTGCTGCCGTTATTCCAGACTCCAGACCTCCTTCTGACTGGCCTAGCCGAGGTGAAATTGAAGTCAACGATCTTTCTCTTCGTTATGCACCAGAGCTTCCTTTGGTCATTAAGAACGTTTCCTTCAAAGTTCCCTCATTCAGCAAAATCGGTATTGTTGGCAGAACCGGTGCTGGAAAGTCTACTATCATTACTGCATTCTTCAGATTTTTGGAAGCCGACACTGGATTTATTAAAATTGACGGACTTGACATTTCCAAGATTGGTTTAAGAGATTTGAGACAGAACTTGGCTATTATTCCTCAAGATCCTACACTTTTCCAAGGAACCATACGCTCTAATCTTGATCCTTTTGAGCAGTATTCCGACAAGGAGATCTTTGAAGCTCTTCGCCGTGTTCATTTGATCAAGCCAAATGAGCTGCCTGATATTCTTCGTGCTGATAAAGGTAAAGGCCAGCCTGCTCGCTCCAACTCTCCTAAACGATTATCTGACGCCGCCACCACTGCTGAAGATTCAGTTGCCAGCTCTTTAATTGAAACTGCTGCCTCTGCTGCAGCAGACGCATCTATTGCCGCTGACGAAAACGTCAACGTTTTCCTCGACCTGTCAACAAATGTTGCCGAAGGCGGTTCCAACTTGTCCCAAGGCCAGCGTCAGTTGATGTGTCTTGCACGCTCCTTACTCAAGTCACCTAAGGTGTTGTTACTTGACGAAGCCACTGCATCTATTGACTACGAAAGCGATGCCCAAATCCAAAAGACTATTCGTGAAGAATTTTCACAAACTACTATTCTTACTATTGCGCATCGATTGAGATCGATTGCAGACTATGATAAGATTTTGGTTATGGATGCCGGTATGGCTGTGGAGTATGATCACCCACACATGCTCCTCCAAAACAAAGAGTCGGTCTTTTATTCAATGTGTGCCAACTCGGGAGAGCTTGAGGCTTTGATTGGAATTGCCTTGGATGCTTATAAACTAAAGAAATAAGCAATAAGAATTATTTCAACGAAAAATATCATAACAAGAAAAACTAGAAACAATGATGTTTTTTCTTGTTATGTTCAAGCTTTAAAAATACTTGTGCATGCTTTTTACTATCATATCCTACACTAATCTTTTTATATTTTCTGTCGATTATACTATTTTTGTAACTCTATAATGTTAATACACACTTTTATAAATTTAATCATTGTTATGTTGGACATCATATCTGTTTTCTGTAGGGAAACTATACGAACGATACGTGTTCATAAATCTGTCTCTTTATTATAAAGTTCCGCTTTTATAATTTACCACGAATCGGTGAAGTTGGTCTAAGAGAGGGTGTTGTTTGTTGTAGTGGCTCTCTTATAGTTCAGTATATTTTTATTCAACTATACACACATAGGCAGTTGTTCCAGTTCTAGAATCCGTAAATATGCCCATACTTCTTGGCTGTCTATTTCTTTTTATGCTTTTTTTGGACAACATTTTGTGAGCCCAGATCTGATTTTCGACAATGGAGTTAAGCAGACACTCAAGTATATGTCGCTCGCAAGTATGCCTAAGCTGCTGCTGTTATGTTCAATACGTTTCGAAATAATGTTTTCTTAACTATGTACTGCTAGACGATGGATTTAAGCTTTTGCAAAGGTCTAGAATTGTGTGCCTTGTGTACTAGATATTTTTTATTGTTGTACTTGACTGTGTATGTTAAACTTTATTGATCTTGAATTTCTTAATCCATTATTATTTACATTCGAAAGGAATTTTACAAAAAATCAGTTGGGTTTCGAAAAGACACCGTTGAAAAATGGTGTTGGTTTGGTGTTCCAATTGGCGGTGCTATTTGGATTTAAAAAATAATCAGCAAAAAACTAAGCAGAAGAATTGGTAGTCAATTGAGTAGTTAAAACATAACTGCAAAAAGCTAACTGCTGGCTGGTGTGAAAGTAAGAACAAGATCAATTTACGTAAAAATGAAATTACAAATGGGCAACAGAAGTTATACATGTGTTTCAACAACACCCGTCTTTCTTGGGATTAGATTTTGGAACGGATATTAAAAATTGTGATTTCTCAACTCTCAAACCTTCTAGGAAATAATATAAATACTGTTTGATTTCTTGTGTATATCTTTTTCTATTTCTCCATCAATCCACGTTTTTAATCCTAACACTTTACAACTCACTTATCAAATTACTGTTTCTAAACTCTCAACTTTTTCGTCTATTCGTTAAAAAATGGTCTACCCTGAAACTTTTCAAGCCGTTGGTATCGTTGACTATGACGACTTTCCTAATCCCAAGCAATTTGAGTACGAGCCTCAACAGTTCCGTGACTGCGATATTGACGTCAAAATTGAATGCTGCGGTGTCTGTGGCTCCGACCTTCATGCAGTTGCCGGTAACTGGGGCCGTCCTTATGTTCCTATCGCTGTAGGCCACGAAATCATTGGAACCATTATCAAAATCGGTCCTACTTCTCGTCCTGGTCTTAAGCTTGGTGATCGTGTTGGTGTTGGTGCTCAGTGCGATTCTGATGGAACTTGTGAAGCTTGCAAAAAACATTATGAAAACAACTGTGACAACATTGTCAACACATATTTTGGCATGTATCCAGAGTCTAAGAAGACTACCATTGGAGGTAACGCTTCTCATATCCGTGTCAATTCCAAGTTTGCATTTAAGATTCCTGAGAATCTTGAGTCTATTCATGCAGCTCCCCTTCTTTGCGGTGGTATCACTGGTTTCAGTCCTTTGATTCAAAACAAAATCACCAGTGAACACCATGTTGGTGTTGTGGGTATTGGAGGTATTGGCCATATGACGATTCTTTTTGCCAAAGCCCTTGGTTGCAAAGTGACTGCTATTTCCCGCAGCTTTTCAAAGCAGGAAGACGCTAAAAAGCTTGGTGCTAACTACTATGTTTCCACTAGTGATCCTGAGAGTCTTAAAGCACAAGCTCAGACTTTGGATATCATAATCAACACTACCAGTTCCTTTTCTGGTAACTCTGTTGAGGCCCTTCTTTCTCTTCTCAAAGTTCGTGGAACTTACTCTTTCATCACTGTTCCTCCTGCCACTGAAAAATTTGAAGTTTCTCCATACTTTCTCATCAAAAGCAATTTGAATGTCAAAGCTTCTACGCTTGGTTCGCCTGAAGAGATTGAATATATGCTCGAATTTGCTGCCAAGAACAATATCAAGCCTTGGGTCCAGACTATGGATATCAGCGAAGAGAGCTTGTCTACTGCTTGGAAACGTCTTCAGAAGGGTGATGTTAGATATAGATTTACTTTGACTGGCTATGACAAGTTCTTCAAGGCTTAATTTGTTTCCAATGCTATTTTTATAATATTGGACTATACCTATGGATTACTTAATACTTTATGTTAGTTTCATTGTGAGAAATTATAATCAACGCTACATATTGCTTTTTTCATGTAAATAGTATTTAATTTTTGGACAACAGGTTTTTCACATATTCACAAAAATATTACTACTAAAATTATATTAATGATTTCAAACTAAAAAAAACAACTTTTAACCAAATTTATATCTTTAAAACAAGATTCTATTCTATTCAATTCAATTTATTCAAGGGTTATAGAACTATATAATATAGGCGTTGTAGCCATGCTTTTACATAGGATCTTATATAACTTCAGCGATTTGTAAATTTTCAAAACAACAATTCTTAGCTTGTGTCTACTCAGCCTGAACATGAGCCCTAATGCTAGCTTACGAGGAACAGGAAAACCATTATGGGACAAAAGCCTTCCTGACTCGTTCCACTTGACTTTATCAATTAGTATTTTTTAAAGGCTCCTAATCCCTCTTATCAGCAATAAAAACTGCAACTGCTTGCAATCCCTAAATATTATTCAAGAGAGCCGGTAACTCCATCGCAGAAGACACCCGTCTAAGCTTCGCTCGTTGCGCTTCAAGTATAGGACAGTACAATAGAATGTGAGTTACTTTTTCCAACAGTACAAATTCACTATTGTAGCTTTTATTGGTAATATAAAAGCATTTAAACTATGCTTAAACAAGATTCTGCCCGCTATATTAATTTTAGAACACAATCAAAATAAGCATCATATCTCACTAGTAATGGAATTTTCAAGAAAGCGGATTTAGCTCAGTTGGGAGAGCGCCAGACTGAAGTTATTCAGTCTTGTAATCTGGAGGTCCTGTGTTCGATCCACAGAATTCGCAAGTTTTTTACTTTAATCAGTGTTAATTTTATATTTTTAATAATTTATTATTATTTAATACATGCAGTAGAGAAAATAAGGATTTCTGTGAAAAAAATTTAATGTTTTTCGTTGGTATATTTTGTATTCTGTAGAAGTGGAGCTTGAGCACAAAAGGTTGACCTTGTGAATCCTAATCTATCATCAATCAATATTAAATTCATCACTAAATATTCGGAAACATCTAATTCTATTAAATACATATATATTATTTTGTCCTTAAGCTGAATAGGTTTTGAGCTTTACGTTCTACATCTAAACATTCATTGTTTAAATTTTCAAGCTAGAATTCTGTATTTACAAGTTTGTTTTTTCAAAAAAATTTAGGCCGATAAATTAACAAACTGATAATAATATCTATTTATGATTTATTAATACTTAAGAAGTCAATGGACCAAATTAAATAATTTAGATAAGACACTGAAATATGGTAATATCAAATAATATCAACACTTCAAAGATGTTATAGCTCCAAAGTCGCTTTTAAGCCATTTAACCAAAGATGGTCTTGGCATATTCTCAGTTTTTCTCGGTAATAGTTGATGGTAGAATTTTCATAGTTCGCTTTGCATCTTTTCGGGGTTTCAGAAAAGTAATAAGGAATTACAGACATTTTTTTTGCGGTTAACCGCATATTGGAAGCATTGAAATTAATTCGGAAAATGCCGTCTGCCAAAGGCGCAGCTTTAGGGCTAGAGACTCCTGGGTGGTATACAAAAATTCTGAGAAAAGTCTGAGTTGTGTAGCTTGATTCAAATTCCACAATGCACAAAGATTTATGATTTTGAGCCAAAAACTCCAATTGAAAGAAATCACCAAAAACTTGCGATTCGACTCGAAGATCTGCCTAAACCTCCAGCGTAGTTAGTCGTTGAAGGAGAAGTTCAAAAAGAAAAGTGAAGAATATGAAATCAAAATCGTCCCCCATTCTTCTTCTCTGAAAATTTATTTGTTTTTCTCAAAATCAATTTCAGAAAATTCTTTTTGAAAGTACTTCGACGCAATTATTCTCAATTCCAAATAATGTTCTTGGATATAAGGCAAATTGATCCTCGGAAAGTTTTCCTTATATGTCAATTTCTCATTTGTTTCACTGATAATTGCCTCGCCCACTAATGCCATGTTTCTGGATAAATTTTTCAAACAAGTTGTACAAGGGTTGTAATTGTTGTCGGCATGTATTTTCAAATATTGGGTATTTCGTATCTATGCGACCATTTCGAGTAAATTGACCATATCTTTCATATCCATTACATGCAATTCTATATTAGTTATTCGGTCAAGGACTTTTGACCCCTCGGCAAAAATAGATTGCCTGTAAATTTTGTTAAATTTGGAAACAAGAATGATTGAAAAAAATGAAGGACTTTTTCCAAAATCAAAAAGAGCTTCACAATAGTAATCAACATATTCGAAAGTGTTGATTTGTTCTTGGATTTCGGTGAGCTTAGCTATGTTTGCACTATATATTTCTTTGGTGTTTGCGATTAGTTGTACATTTTTGGGAGCTGAAAAAGATGGATGGTTAAGTAGTGGAATCGAGGGTCAAATTCAAAATTTTTCCAGACAAAGGCGCACAACCCAGCAAAATATATATGACAACAGATGAAAGATTCGGAATTTTTGGAAAAGTACCTAACAAATCATTAAGTACTGTACTTTCAATTTGTGATATTGAAATGTGAGTGATGTTGAAGACGCCCAGGTGATGATGAATCTGTTTGGCTTGAAAAACAAGAATACGATCTGGAAAATCTACTACATTTTCTAGCCTAAGCTCAGGGTAGCAAATATCTAGACTATAGACATATAGACCCGAGAATTGAGCGTCAGTGAGAATTCTTGGTTCAGGCTCGAGACGAAGAAATCCGTCACCACTAGCACAGCAGCGCAATGCATAATCAAGTTCAATTGTTTTTAAGGGAAAATACTTTGAATTCATGATTAGCTTTGTAAAGTTTTTCATATGAAATTCATCGAAAAATCAATTAGATGCTTTTAAATATTTGATAGCTTTCATTTTTGGAAATAGTGGCTGGTCATTGCTTTGAAAATAAAATTGAGTAAAGTTGTCTTTGAAATGATACTTTTGGTTTCTGGGGTGGACAATCAATTTGTGAATTTTGCTCAAAATTTCAGATGCCGAAAATAATTTGGTTTTACTAGTTATAAATTGCGCTTCAAATAATATTGGAACATCAAAGCTGGGAGTAATAAGTTCAAAATCACCAATGTAGCAATTTTTCCAAACCAGTTCTAAATATATTTTGCGGAGAAATTGCGATGATTGGGAAAGAAAATTCATGTCAATAAAATTCAAGTAAGATGATACGCACCAATGCGGCTCGAAGGGTAAATCTTGAAAACCTATAGGTTTCATCTTTGAATGTATTGAAAATGATTTTAGTTTAAAAAAGAATGCGGTATGAGCAATAAAAACTTAAAGGTTTTGTAAAGAAAACAACACAAGAAAATCCTTTAGTAAATGTATTAAAAATACTCAAGTTGCTTTCAATTAGTTTGAACTGAAAAGGTGACAAAAAAAGTAAGAAATGCAGGCCGATTTTTTTTAAAAAAACTATCCAATACAATATTTATGCTTTTTATATCAAAAATGAACTGAGCGACTTGCCTTTATAAAACATAGGTTGTTAGTGAATTATTTAAAAAGAAAGATAGCTAATTCCAATAAGTGAAATAAATTGCTGTATTGAAGCCTGTAATAACGCGGCTTCAAAAATCGTTTTAAAAAAGGGAAAAGGAATCATAGTAATAATGACCTATTTACGTGTTTAAACTAGAGATGAGTAATATGTGAGTATATTTAAAAATGAATTAAATGGGTCAAAAATGACAGTATAATTGGTGATGCAAGATTTTTTAAGTTAGCTTGAAATAGGATTTCAATATTCAAGCAGGAAAAAACATGATTTAAAACTAGCTTAAAGAAGAAAAACATTATTTCAATGTAAATGTTTTTTCCCCTAATTATAAAACGCAGTAAATACCCAAAAACAAGAAAAATATGAATGATAAAATCAAATCTCACCTTTTTTAATCACCTTGTTAAATATGAATTTCTGGTAATAAAATAAGCGGTATTTCATTAATTGATAAAATGCATTTGAGAAATGAAATGAAAAATCTGAAAATACCAAAGTAGTACTCACATGAAATGACAGACTAATAAAACTGAAAAATCGGTCTATCTCATAATCATATGGCATTTGAAATTTTGATTTCACTTGGTTGTCAAATTATTTGTTTATCAAAAAGAATATCTATTTCAGTAACTTTTAGTACTTTAGCAATGATTAAACATTCCTTTTTTAATTCCTAATTGCATTTCACTTAAGTGTAAGAAATCCTGTTTCAAACAAAATAATAAAGGCTTGATTTATTTTTTCTGCTTCAAAGTATCAACCAAAGATGGCATACATTTTCAATAAATTGATAATTAACTTGAAATTAACAACTGAATACTCAATGTTTGTCTTTCAATATTTCTTATTTAGTTAAAGATTTTAAGGTTTACATTTCTTGGACTCTGTTCTTTGAATAGTGTTAAACGTTCTTTCCAACTCTAGTGTGCTACGTTTTTATAGGACTGATTTAAATTGACCTCATTTGTTGAAAATAATTTTAAACCGGGTTCCCCAAACACGACCCAAAATACCACAAACAAGTAAATTGAAAATTAATATATTCATTAAGTTATAACATTTTCTAATTCAAATTGTACAATTAGTGGGGAGTTTACCAACATGGATGTAAGCATTCATTAAAATACAACACTTTTGCTTGGACTCAAGCCAAAAAACGGGCTGTCACAATGCCATTTAAATCTGCTACTTTTTTGCTTTTAATTTGTATTTCCAAAGACAAATTGTAATCACAATGAAGCACTTGTTGTTAGTTTACTTTTGAATATGATACTATAATAGCTTAGCATTCAACGTATGAGGTTACAAA
>JAKTYL010000108.1:22465-78069 GCA_030578715.1 Magnusiomyces tetraspermus
AAAAAAAAAAAAAAAAAAAAAAAAACAAGCTGAGGAATTTGTTTTCACCGGGTGTCGCAATTCCCATTCCTTTTTTCACAATTTTTTTTTTGGACTCTCCGCGTCGTTGTTTTGCCTTTCTTGATCAAATTAATAAACCCTGACTTGCATTTTAAAGCTAAAAATATAGCTAGAAACATTTCGAAATAAAATCAAACTGATTTCAAAAGTTTTAGCTTGAGCTTGGAAATTTTGAATTACGTAAAGAGTTGAATATAATTTTGATACGCAGAGGCTGTGCCCATGTACACTGCTTGAAGTACGAATTGTTTATAATAACTTATCTAGCTCTAGGTTCTTTGTAGTAAGTGGTGGATTCTACATCAGTCATTAATAATTTTGATCAATATTTGGTAGAAATGGCATTAAGAAAAAAAACGTTATATTTGAATATTCTTGCAAATTGTTGTTATTTTTAAGCTTTAAATTACTGATGATCAGATAAATTCAATTTTTTTCCAATTGATCCTCAGTTGTGACTAACATATTTATATGTGCTTGATTATTTATGTTTTAAAAACTTGTAAATTCTAAAGTGATAAAGTAAATTAATTATATTAACCGTTTCTAAATCTTTTGCCGAGTATTATTCTTTACCACTTGTGTACACAGCCCACAAACCTGCATATCCTTTTTTTCTCAGGGTTTTTAAAGTTTATTTTTGACACCGTTGTGGAACATAGATACTCTCAGTATTAGTAATTCTGAAAAAAGCATTAATAAAAATTAGTAACGGTCTTTATAGATAATCAAGACACAGTAAAAAAAGTTAAAATCACCAAAATAAGATAAAAGTTAAGCATATTTGAAACCAGAATTAAATAGTTTTGTGATGAAAGTCGTTGAAGTTTTCATTGAGACTCAAAATATCAAACTTCAGTTACCTGAATATTAGAAAATGACTACCTATACCATATTGGCACAAAAGTATGGATATTATTGTTTTTTTCATCATTCCCTTCTAGAGTTTTTGGTTCAAACCTGTGTTCACATCATGAATAGATCACCAGATCTATGATTGATTCTCACCAATTTCTTTACTTGGGTTTTCTAGACCATGTCAAAAGTTGTTCCTTTCAATTTCTATAAAACTGTATAAAGCTAAACATGGTTTCGAAATCTACTAAATTGATACTAACTTTAATTGAATTAATTTACATTTTCAGTTTCAGGAAAATCAAAAACAGTATATTTCATCAAAAATATAGAACCATTATATTCAAATGTTACAGATAAAATAAATTTACACACTTGAATCACCAAAATTGTACTCCTTCGCTTTGTCAAAGATTTACCAACTGTACTCTTCAAGACACAATCCAATTTGTCCATCTTTACACTTATCCATCTGCTTACTTACTGCCTTTCTCATGGCATCGTTCATTGCAGGAGCTCCACAAACAAAAAAGCCAGTACTACTAGGAGCCACTTCAATTTGTTGATTGACGATTTCTGTCAAGTTTGGACGGCCATAGAAAACAGTGCAGCCTGTAATTTGTTCAATATCAGCTTTTACTCTGTTTTCTGAGGAAATTGAAGAGACTGAGTAGGCGTCTTCTGGCTTTTCTTCACCATAGCCAAGGGTTGAGTTGTCATGTTTGGTTTCGCTGGTTGAGGAAGAATGAGAATGACTGTGAGGGATTGAGTTTGTAGTTACAATTTCTCGAATAGGCTCTGTAGAGTTGTAGCTAAAACTGTTGCTGTCGTTGTTGTGGCTATTGTTGTTGTTCTGGTCTGCGCTATTTTGAGGAACTACAGTAGCATTACTTTTATTCGAGCCGTTAAATTTTCCAAGCAACCTGTTGCTTGTTATATATACATAGACGCTCATTCCTCCTGAAATAATCAAACTTTTAAGTTCAGCTGCAAAAAACAAAACATCGTCAGGATCTCTGACAACCCAATGAAATGAAACTGGGTTGTTTCTGCTGTAACTTTTGAGTTTCATTGCGTACCCAAGCACTGCTGTAATACCAATTCCCCCAGCTATAATGCCAACAGAACTGTAAGAGTGCAAAGCAAATGAGTGGCCATAGTGTTCGAGCATAATATGGTACTTTTTTTGGTGGTTTGGTGCAGCTTCCAGGTCGCGCGCAATGTGCTTAGTTATTCCCTCATACTTTTTGAAGCACACAACAATTTTGTCTTCTTCACCTGGAATGGGTGATGGATAGCTGGAAAATGGATGACTTTGCCAGCTATAGTACCACGGCGTTTTAAAGTAGAGAAAAATGTGTGATCCAGGAGCAGTGTGCCATTTGTTTGAGTATGTGATTTTCATCTTGACAAGTGATTTGTTGGGACTGAGAGTAGCATGACCAGTGCTGTTGACGTTTGAAAGTATGAGTTTGACAAACCGTAAAAAGACATCAAGTGCCCAGACAGCAACACTGGCAATGATCCATTGCTCTTTGCCAACGTTTTTGGTATGAGACCAAACAGCCATGGTGAAAGCAATTGCAAATAACCAGTGACAAACTAGAAACACTTCATAGAAGCGGACGCGGAAAATTCGCAGAGATCCAAACAGTAGTAGTGCTCCAGCTACTACGCCAACAGCACCCCAGCGCCAAAATGCACTTTGCGCAAACTTTTCGTTGAGAACATCAATGTACAAATGTGTCAAACAAACTGCATGAATGAAAGCGCATGTGTACATAGCACGGGCAACCCAGCGATGGTAAACCATAAAAGTGTCGTAAGACCAGCCTGTGAGAAACTGCATGAAATTGTTTCGGCCAGCAAAAAGGAAAATAAGGGGCAACTGGGAAATTGCCATTTGGCCTGTGCGAATTGCAATGAGCCTGGCAAGTTTTTGATAGTATGGGTCTGGATACAAATTGGCACTGCTTTTGGCATCGTATTTGACAAAATTGAAGACAATAAACATAATGTAATATCCAAGTAGTATCAAAGTTTGGGCACGAGTAGGCAGACCAATATGTACGATAGACCCAAACTTTTTGACAGGTGTAGCATGGCGATGAGAAACTAGTGCAGGGTAGGCGATGTGTTTGCGGAAAAGGCCAATTGGCTTGGCTTGCAGCAGTTTTACCAGATATTTTTGAGGAACAGCCTTTTTGATAATGTTAACAATAGTTGCACAAAGTAGAAAAAATGCGAAATAAGACAGTAGAATTTCTCCAAAGAAAAAGCCGCTAAATTTGACCTTGGGTCTCACAGATCGAGCTTTTGCTTGAATTTGGTGTTCTGGGAATGTAATTGGGGAATACAATGTTGATAGTTCATTTGAAGGTAGCTCAGTAAAGCCAACCAAATATGGCGTAGAATTGGAATAGACAACATTTAGGTATGGCAAAGACATCACAGAGTTATAATGATGACACATTGACACAAGATTAGAAAGAGCCAAAGCAGCAGCGTTGAATGTTGGCCGAGGAGGAGATGCTCGTTTTTGAATATTGACAAAACCGTCAATACTGTGATTATATTGAATACAGTTCACAACTGTTCCTAAATATTCTGGACTCCAGCAATCACATTCACTTGGTACATTTTTTCTGTTTTGCAGTTGATCGCTAGTTACTGATGCATTGTGGCTTTCAGGGCACTCAAAGTTGTATTGGGAGGATAGAGATAGACATGCCTCGAGAAGAAAACTATGATACTTGACTGGATCACTAGGCGAGTCAGCTCGAGTTATGGATTGCAGAAAGCTACCGCTAGTTTGGTCCAATGTTGTACTTGTTTTCGCCAAAGAAAGTCCAAGGGTTGACAAAAACGCAGTAGTTGTGACTAATTTCATGAAGAAAAAACAGAAAAGATTTAAAAATAAATTGATTGAAAGAATTTTAAGCTGTCAAGCTTAGCAAATGATTTTAATTGAGTGAGTAAATTATAGTTCTCGAATACCAGCTCCACCAGGCTAAGTGAAAAAAGAAATGTTAGAATCGGAAGGGTAGTTAATGCTTGATGAGTATGCAAGATAGTTTAAAGAAAACAAGTCATAAGGATGATAGGAAAAGCAAAACTACAGAGAAAATTCATGATATATAAATACGCACATTTATCATTTTCAAAATCTTTAGCTCGAATACATTGTACGCAGCTCAATAATGAATAAAGCATTAGTAAGGTTGACAATCTATTACAAATTTACGAGGCTGAGTAGATATTGGAGGTTTTTGTTGCAAATTTAGACCCATCAACAACAAGAAAACTTAGACTAAATTGAGAATTACAAATTTCCGGCAAATGAAAGTTTCATACTGTTACTTGTTTCTTGGTTTTGAGACAGAAAAATCGTTGGATGTAGGGGGAGGCACACACTGATCACTGCAACCCGCAACGTGTACAAATGTAAACAAGGATAAGAAATAGAATAAAAATAAAATACCAAGAAAGTAAGTGATTTTATGATTAGCAAATTATATACGCATTGTATCTCTAAAGCTTAATTTTAAATACTAGTTCTTTATACAGAATGGACGAACAAGCTCTTGGCCGAAACAAAATACAAAATATTTTATTAATCATATTTCGTAGGTTTTGAAAAAAATCTCAGACGTTGCAAGTAACGAAGTCAATATGAAAGCCCAGTAATTGGAGGTTAGGAATAAAGTATGTGGGATATTTTTTTTTAAAAAAATCAAAAGCCGGGTTTTAAAGACAAGGATACAAAAGCATTGGTTAAAATAAACCATTTACAAAGTGAGAATGGCTAAAATATTACGGTATTGAAACCGGTTTAAACTCAATTGGATTAAAATCATAAATTTTAAGGATATATCATACCCAATTAAAGGTAAGACAGCCATCCATAGAAAAGATCAGCCAATGCATGCTTGAAAACAAGAATAAGATCAAGTTTCAGCTTGAGAAAACTATAGGAAACAGATTAAGTCTTTGTTAAAGATGATTTTAATTTTAATAGAACTCCTTGACCATTGCTGCTGTTAAAAATCTCATGTCAACAGTTACTTCGACTCTACTTCATTGCTCAAAGTCAAAGTACGCAAGTAAAGAGAAAACGGTTAATTGAAACATAGCCCCAAACTTAGATACAGACACATTACTACAATCGTGTCAACCCAGGTTCCAGTGATTGCGAAAATACAAACTACAGGCTCAGATGTAAAAATACAGACTCAATATGTAAAAATAAAAGTATAAGCCTCGAAATACGTAGAGTCCATTACGATGACAAGTATATGAACAGCCAATTAAAAAAATTATTTGATCCCCGTTCTTATCACCAATTGCCATGAGTTACTAAAAATTAAAATAGAACAAAATAGTAAATTATATTTAAATATTAAGATAAATTAAGAACAAAAAGATAAATAGCAAAAAGCAAACTATAGAGTATTTACAAATTAAAAAAAAACGAAACAAAATTAATGAAACTAAGAAAAGTCTAGAAGCGTTCACAATTATTGAACAAATAATAAGCCTGGGTAATCAATATTCGAAATCTTACCATCCAAAGTTCTCAATGTACAAATCAACTCTTCCATTTTTGCTATCCATTTCGTCTGACACGTACATGCGCATTTGATCAGACATGCTATCAGGACCACAAACAAGGAATCCAATACTGTTACCGTGTGCTTCAGCAATACTAGTTTTGACAGTTTCTTGGAGGTCAGGTTTGCCGTATATGATAGTGTAGTTTGTGGCGGTGGATGGTGCAGTACATGTACTAGTATCGCAAGCTTCAGTTTTTTCGTACTCTGATGGTTGAGTAGCTGCTCTGTTTGCGTTCACTTGTGCGGCAGTTTCGCCAGTCACGTAAATTATGATTTCGATAGAATTATCAGCAGCCAAATATTCCAGTTCTTCTTTGAACCAGTCCATCTCACGCAAGCTTCGAATGCACCACAAAAACTTGACGCTTCTTTTTTCGCCAGTATACTTCAAACGCGAAGCATAAGAGTAAGTCGCTGTGATACCTATTCCTCCTGCCAAATAGACAATAGAGTTTGAGTCTTCAATCAAGAATCGGTTACCATATGGTCCATCGATAAGAACTGGTGTGTATGAAGACAAGGAAGAAGACTGTAATTCTTTCACAAGTGAGCTTGTGCGCCCACTACATCCGCGAATGCATAAAGTCATTCTACCTTGTTCATTAGGTGTTGGGTAGATTGTGAAAGGATGGCTTTGC
The DNA here is from genome assembly GCA_030578715.1 of Magnusiomyces tetraspermus. Classification (NCBI taxonomy): domain Eukaryota; kingdom Fungi; phylum Ascomycota; class Dipodascomycetes; order Dipodascales; family Dipodascaceae; genus Magnusiomyces; species Magnusiomyces tetraspermus. The sequence goes on from JAKTYL010000108.1 coordinate 28,632, forward strand.
CAAGAAGTAAGAATAGGACGTAAGAAATGAAGGTACGCATAAGCACCAGGATTAGGCATCCATAAGTCTGAGAAATCAAGTTTGAGTTTCACGACATCGTTACTAGAAGTTTTCTCGTCATCATAGTTGCTATTGGAACATTGGAAAACTTGTGCGGTTGCTCGGGCATTCAATCCAGCAAGCGTAATACGGCACATTCTCATGAACCGATCAAAGGCCCAAATACCCACACAAACAGCGATCCAAGCCTTATGTTTCATTCCCGAAATATGAATCCAAACACCAACCGTAAAAATAATGACAAAAAGCCAGTGCAAGCACAAAAACAGTTCATAGTTGAGTCTGCGGAGAGTACGGGTTGCAGTTGCAATAAGAATACTGGCACAGACCATAGCAACAATGCCCCAACGGATGTATGGCTGGCTCATGCGATGACTAAAGTTATCAATTCGCACAGAGTAAACAGTATAAGCAATGGCATGGATAAAAGTCATGAGGTACATCACTCTTGACACAAAACGGTGATAAACGTTGAATGTGTCATATGACCAGCCAGTAAGGTATAGCATAATGTTGTTGCGACCAGCAAACAAAAAGATGAGCGGAAGCTGAGCAGATGCCATAATACCAGTGCGGATTCCAAGATACAGAGAAAGTTGAGTACCTTTTGAAAGGTCTGGAAGGGCAGGTGAGTCGTCGATTAAGTCCCATTTGATAAAAGAAAAAATGATAAACAGAGCGAAATATCCAGCCATCACAAGACCTTGCGAGCGAGTGGGTATTCCATAATACGCGCCAAAGTGTTTTACTGGCGTAGCATTGGAGTATCCAAACAGTGCTGGGTTAGCAATGTTTTTGCGAATCTTTTTGACCAAAGATGTGTTTCCGGTTGTTTGGACAAACTTGGGGAATGCCTTTTTTATCATGTTGAGTGATCCACCAATGAAGAGAATTAATCCAAAATACGCAAGAAGAAGGCCACCATAAAGTTTACCAGTATATCTAGAGTACTGAGTTGCAGCAAAAGCGCGGGTATTAAAAGCGACAGCACTAGCGGACAGAATTATAGGACTACTGATAACGGTAGAGTTGTCGGTGATTGATTCTTGAGAAATATAAGAACTCTCTGGGAAAGAAATGGTAGAAATCGAGCTAGCATCCATTTCCATTCCATGTACAGAAAACTGGTCACAGTCACCACTAATCAAGTCTTGGGCCCGATCGAAAGAGATTTTAGAAGATTGATTTAAGCATCTACTAATGGTAGCTAGATATGTTTTACTGTAACAGTTGCAAGCACTCAAGTAGTCACCAGTTGCAGACATAGACATGTTCATGTCTTGGTACTCAGAGCACGCAAACTTAAACTGGTTCGCAACTGAAACACATCCTGAAAACTCTGGAAAATCAATGTCGCCAAAGCCGTCAACAGATGTGAAAGGAATGATATCTGGGGTATGTGCAGATTGTTGGCTCTTATCGCCATCATCGTCACCATCATCATGGTGAGAACCACCATGTGCAGCAATAGGCGAGGCAAGTCCTAATAAGGCTAGAAATAAAGTAGACTTCATCTGCAAGTTTCTAGGTAAAGAGGGTATTGAAAATGATAATAAAAGATGGAATTAAAAAAGACAGGAAACTGCAGAAGATATCAATTCCTATTTATATATATTATTTCTTCAATTCAAATCTAAAAATTTTCATTTTTTTATTCAATTTTTTAAATTTTCATTTTTTTATTCAATTTTTTAAATTTTCAGACCTGTTGAAAAAGCCTTGATCTGTATACCAACCCAGCCAATCATTTACCAGGCCCAATCTTAGAAAACGCATAAATATACTGACTAAACCAAATACAGCCGTACTTGTTTTCCGGCATTTGAAACCAGCCGCACGGCGTTTTGCCTGAAGGAGTAACTCAGCTGCAGGTGCGCAAATTGCAAGGTGATATTCGGTGTAGCTGTTGTTGCTCACATGTAAGGCTTTTTCAAAGGAGCGGTGGGTAGAGGTGGCTTGTAGTGCAAATGTCGAAGAATGAGCAATTTGTAATGGAAGACTAATGATATGACGAAAAGGTGGGTATGTTGGAGGGAAACTGTCGAGAGAGATGACCAATTGTCTTATTGCCGAAAGTGGAGAAAATGCCCCGATAGCAAACGGTAAACGTAGGCTTTCTGGTTTCTGTCAAAGGAAAGGGAGATAAAAAGCCCGTTGAGACAAAAAAAGAATGTAAATGCTCGAAAAGAAATAGCAGCAGGTTTTGGTAGGTGAAGCTAAAACGAACTCATAAGCAAATTGTGTCTTTTTCAATTATTGTTTGTGCATCGCTTGATGGAATTTGTCTGCACTCTGTAGGTGCTCCAAAAGTACTGTGTAACGGCTGTTTTTAACGGTAGTCATAGTGAGCTAAACAAGTCGTGATTAATACAGATCCGAGGAATCAGAATTAATGTAAGCAGTTAATAGATCAACTCGCAGGGACAGCAGCTGATCGTGTAAGTGTAAATCAACGGAATTCAATTAATAAAAGAATGTATAATAAAGTAGCCTATTAAAAGTATAAGTATAGGTTACTTGCCTTAATCCAGAAAAAGGAAATAGGAACAGAACCAAGCAATACAAACACAATTTTAAATGAAAAATTATGCGGTGGTGGTTGACTAACCGACCACATGTTTACAAATTGACAGTTAGCTAAGGTAAAGAAACTATCAATTCCAACGCCTGAATATTTGTCGAAAAATACTTTAAAAGAAATTAAGTTATTATAAAAAGTAAATGTATTGGCTTTTTCAAGGCCGAAAGCCTAATCTGGCGCCATAAAGAAACCTTTCCACAAACACAACAGTTCAAAATAAAAAAATTTATGGATTCACTAATGACTTTCTCAACCTCTACAAATCATGTAAGACCAGGATTGTGCCAGAATAGCAAAATATTCTACGAGTTTGACTCACCAGACCCCTCTTTAAAGGTGTTTGGAAATAGCGTGGCACATCAGCTAAACCATCATGAGTCATTTGAATCTCATTAAAAGCCCTGATCGTTCCAGATTTTTTAAAAAAGAGACTTGTTGGGAGTTGCAGTTTTTGTGGATGAGTGAGCCAAATCATCGGAGCTGGAATAATCCTTCCCCAGTTCGAGAGCGTGGTGTATCTGGGTTTCCACAGTATCTGACGTGTTGTGCCTTTTGATTAAAGGTTCTAGTTGGAAAAAGCAAAGATAATGGTCGGCTATGAATTTCAGTGAAGGTAGATGCTCCAAAGCAGTCAATTTGTGAAACAAAAACATAACAAATGACTGAGAAGCTGTGTATTCCAAATCTCAGTCAGCTGAGAAAAACTCACACTCCGAAATAGGATCATTAGGCGTCATTAAGTTTGAGTCGTCCTTATTGGCATCAATGTAAGACAAACAGTCCTCATAGGGATTCGTGTTTTCTGAACGGTCATCATAGACACTCGTGTGTTCGAAGCAGTCCTCATTGTTATCAACTTATTTTAAGCATACGTTTTGCAAATCGCTTTTATGCCTTGAGACAAACGAAAATTTGAGACTCATTACATCAATTTTCAACAATCAACTTGGCCAATTTAAAGCGGCTATTCAGTACAATATCAAATCGCTTGGAAGTGCCAGAAAAATTGTAGCCCATGAAATCAAGTTCCAGTTTTTCTAGATTGACAAATTGAGGAATGCTATCAATAAGCTGAAATAGTGTAGGTTTACGAGAAATAACTCACTTAATCGACGTTAACTGTTTTAAGAAAATTACTGGAAATTTGGAACTAAAATCTGTTTTAAGGATTACCACTTTAGGAAATGAAAAAGACTCTCAAAAACTAGTTGCTTCAAGTTTATAGCTAGGCTTGGAAGTAATACGTGTAGCATACATCAAATCCGTTTTTTCCACAGGAAAATCAAAAAATTCTGGATTGGCAACATGGCTACTGAAAAGGAATTTTATATGTAGTGCCAATTCTTTCACTTTAGAAAAACAGACGTGGTTTATCAAGTGTACAGATGGCCATATTGTATCTAGAATATCATTGTTGGCTGGTTGAACCAAGCCAGACATTTTAACTACAGCGAGGCTCGGGAAAGTAGCTGACGCATCTAGCCAGTGTTCTAGTACTAGGTTGTCTATACACGTTATAGATAATTTGGGAATATTTAAGGGAGAAAAACAGCGACCTAGTCTTAAGGCGCTAGATAAAGGAATATAATACGCCTCATTGCTATTGGAAGGTGGTAATAAATGCAAAAACCCGTTGCCTTACTGATATAATATATTTTCCGTAAAACAAACTGGAACCCATTTGTAATAAAACTTTAAAGCTTTAGTTTGGTTAAATTTTATTCTATGATCAAAATCAAACATATCAAAACCGTAAAAATCGGGCCGTGATATCTTTTGAGCCGATTCGTCGGAGTGAATGTCTACAGGCATTCTCTCGTTGGTAAAAGTCTCTGGGTATTCCATGACTTTTTTTTTCGCAAAGATGGGTCGTCTGATTTGTTTAAACGTTCAAAGATATATTGCTGGATAGCTCCATATTTATGTAGCCAAACTTCTACGTGATGGAAAACAAGCACTTTAATATATATTTTTGAATCTTTCCAGGATAGGAAAATTGGTGATGCGATTGATCAAGTCTTTGACAGTTAGCGCACGTCCGATGGTGAGTGACATATAATTCAATGAAACTAAAACCTGGCATAACTCCCAAGATGGGCCTAAATATATGTAACGTAGTTTGATTGATGTTTGGAAAAGGCGTTTGAGATCAGGTATAAAGTATGGAATCAAACAGCGATGTAGTTTGACCAGAAGGTTTTAGAAACTCATTTGAGAATTGATGAAGTAAAGAGTAGTTGAATCTAGAGAGACGAAAGCTACTGAGGAGTTGAACAGCATGGGTATACTTTTATGACTGTATAGTTAAATAGAGATTTTTGGTTGCAAATGTAGTCGTTAAATTTTTTATTTTTGGTGGTTTCAAGATATTAAACTATGGTGTAATTAAAGATTCTACAGTTTTTTTCCAGATGTTATTGATTTGAGTGATACTCCAAGTGAAGGATTTTTTGATAATCTAAAGATTTTGATGACTGATAGCTGTTTGTAGACAGGCTGACTGCTCTGTTGAGTTTTAGACTAGTAAAGTTTCAATTTCTAAAGAGTCATGTTTATTGTATCTGTAGTGACGGTGGAGCCGTAGATAGGACAATTTATGTTACAATACCTAGTGGCATTAGAAGAACAGTATCAATACACCAGTTCACATTCTACATATACAGTTTCCAACCGCTAAAAATAACTTGTCATAACTAGTTGGTTCATTACTAGTGCAAGTGTGCCTAGTAAATGGGAAACCTTTTTATACAGATATGGCAGGCCAGGCGGCTCAATTACGCACCATCAAAACAGGGCTTTTATTGGCTGAAAACTTTGAGAAATCATGGGTGAAGTGGTACCTGGAATGAACTGCTTAGGTCTTTTTAGAGTAGTTATTGGTGCTATTGGGTGTGATGTCTTGGCGAAAAGCCAATACGCAATTTTTTAATAAATAGTTGGGTATTAAGCTTCAAAAGACTGGTAAATGGGAGGTCTTAGCTACAGAATTTCTGTGTAGCACACATTGAATTCACGGACAAACATTCTATTTCCAATATTTAATAGTAAATAATAGGACAAAACCTTCGAAAACTATCAAATAATTCAACTAATTCGTCACTGAATCATTTGACACAGAATTTTTCAACATATACAAACCAGCCAGATACTCAGTTTCGTAGTGATATTTATTCACAAATATCGAATTTTCCTCTTGCAAAAACCTTTTAGGGGTCTTAAGTAAATAGTGCGGCACATCAGCTAAATCATCTAACGTTCTTTGAACATTTTCAAATAAATATTCCAAGAAATGGTTTTCAGCAATATCGTCGTCTCTATTTGAACCGTCTCGAATTGACTCAAATGAGTTACGACTGCTGAGCTGATTGGCGTATCCTTGAAAAAAGCAGTCATGCGGTATTTTTGCTGATTCTAGCCTCTCATGGCATATTATTAAAGACTCCAGCTCAAAGAAGTATTGGGGATCGTTAATTCTAACAGTTAATTCAGATAATGACTGTCACTTTTTGATTTTTCAAAAACCAGAGTTCAACCAGAGAGGAGTGGTGGTATACAAGATGAATCTCTCCCCGAGAAATAATTGTTTAATTCCTGAATAATATTATCATCATCATTAGTTGTTGTTTCTGCTGTTGTTGATGAGTTGTTAAAGGATTGGTTACTAATATCAAGGTATTTTAAACCTATTTCATGCAAATCTTTTTCGTTCTTCAAGAAAATATCAAATGCATGTGGTTCATCTACTGAAGGAAAATGCGAGTCTTTAAATTTTTTCTCAACAAGCAACTTGGCTGCCTTGACACGGTAGTCTAGCAAAGGTGCAAATGGGTAGATTCTTCAAGAAGAAAGGAAGTTTGCAAAGTCGGGTTCCGGTTTTTTATTATTGACAAAATTCGAAAAATTCCCAACCAGCTCAGGCAGCACTCGTTTGTCGAAAAAGATAATTTTTAAAAAACTAATAGAAAACTAAGACAAAAGTTTCTTTCAAAGTTTATCACTTTGGGAATCCGAAACGTATACCAAAAAGGTATAATGCATTAATGACTAGATTCACTAGTCATCTGTGTGGCATACATCAATTCCGTAGGTTTTCCAGGAAAGCTGGTCAAGTACAAAGTGTTATAATCATTTTTGAAAGAAGAGAATACAAGTAATATCAACTCATCATCTCAAAGAACGAGTCTGAGTAAACTTCTCCACTCGTCACCGAGTCGTCAAACTATTCTAGGCCACCTATTATGATTTTTTGTAAAGAAGGAAAGACAAGCGAATTAACACTTTCAAAGATACATTCATTGCGAGTTTCGTCATCATGTCACAAGACGTTTGCCCCATGGAAAGGATGAGTGAAGGTATGGAGCAATACACCTATGTAGGTCCAATACAAGGTTGTTGAACGTCATTTTTAAGGACTGTAGTGAGAAAAACTGCTACTCAAAATGTGGTTGGTGTGAATGTTGGTTTATGAGCTTTGTAGTGCAAGTGAGTTTTTTTAGTTGCAGAGATAGTTGTAAATGTTCTATTAAAACTAGGCCTGGGAATAGAAACACATAATAGAAGGGTAATTCCAATATGTGTATATGATATTGAACACTTTATATTTATGAAAAACATGTAAAGCAGCCCGTGCAAACAAAGTGACTAAAGAATATTAAACCAAGATGCGATTGTTTGACGAATGGTTTGGTGTCTAAATCTTCAAGATCAAGACCAAACAAGTACAATTTGAATTTAAAGGCGGAATTGGACTCATAAAAGCTGTCTTTTTTCAGGAAGGTCAAACAATAATGGCGAAAGTTTACAAGTAAGATAAGCTGAACACTTCTCCAGACTTATATCGTGAAACAGGTCTTTTTATCAGGTTCTATGCTACTCGGCTGTAGCAATTATGTAATGAAGCTGGGGACATAAGTGTCAGGGAAACAGTAATCAGACATCTGATAAGTGATACAGTTAATTAATACAGAAATTTAATTCAATAATTTAATAAACCCGGGTCTCAGAGCCACAGTAAATTGTATCTCATTCATTCGAAGAAATAAAGGTCTTATCAGCTATACAGTTTGCTTTTTTCGGTGTTTCGGCTGATTTTGAATATTCCGAGCCAGCCGCACGCTCAAACCCCCAAGAGGGACAAAACGACTTTGCAGGATAAACTTGAATATTTATAAAACTTCTCTTAGATAAGTGATGTTTTAATTTATTTTAATATCAAGAATATTGGTTTAATATTTATTCAAGCTAGAATTAATGGAACCATAGAAGCTTAGATATAGCTAGTTATGATACTCTAAACTTTGAAAAGAAAATAATGTCTAAATCTACACTTGACTCGACTATGTCTAGAGCTTCATCTACCAGTTTGGATAGCGAAGATAAAAAAAGTTCGGGCAATACAGCACCATCTTCTATCGGATCGTGTTTCAGCGCAGGGATCGGTCGTTCAGAGCAAAACCGAGCCAGTTTAGACTATATTGACGGTATCGATGGATTCAAAAACACCTGCAATACGCATTCAGCCAGTGATTCTGGCGATCCTAAGAATAAAGCGTGCGCACTGAAGTTTACAAAACAAGACATTCCGAAACGGTCAGTATTGAGTCTCAATCGACAAAACAGTGCGCTTTTGGCACAACTTTCTACCAATAGTAGTAACCAGGCCAATGCCGGCCAAGATGAAAATGTTAGTAATACCAACAAAAAGGCCATTGTGGCCAACTCTTCAATTCCCTCTTTCCAACCAGGTTTTCCAACAGCCCAGCACAACCATCCATCTTGGACCCTTACCCAGACTGCTGCACACTCTGGTACCAAAAATATATACGTCTGCAGCAACAAGTCTACTAATACCAATAATACCGAGACTGATAACAATACTACTACTAAGGGTAAAATGAACAACAACATTATAAATAGCATCAATACAAGTAGTACCAAAAACAGCAATGCTTCATCACAACCTGCTGCTGAGCGGGTTTTACCTTCTCTGTGCGTCAAGACTGTTCCTAAACTGTCAATGAATATTGCCAATGGGCCTCACTCTAATCCAGTTTCTCGTTCGAGTTCTCCCACACCCTCTGAAGACCATGCCAGCCATGCCAACCTGCGAAACATGCTCAGCTTCAACAACAGCAGCAGTGACAAGCTGACTATGAACATGCCTGCTGCTGACGGAATTCGGCCTACTAAAAAGCCCATTTATACACCTTCAGTACTCCGAAGAACAATGACTACTGATCGCCTCAACACTATTGCTTCGTCACTTGCTACCAAATCTGCCAATGACCAAGACGTGGCTGACTATTACAACTACTGCAACGCTGCTATCTCTTCTTCCTCACAGCCCGAAACTCCTCTAAAGTCTTCTCTTTCTCACTCTTTTTCTACTTCGAACTTATCTACCACTAATAATAACACTGCTTTTACCGGTACTACTGATACCTCCTCCTCCTCCTCTTCTTCTTTTTCGTTTCTCGACCAGCCTTCAAAAGCTCACTGGTCAGCCAACAATTCACGCTCCACGTGCACAAACTGTTCTGCTCCATTTTCAGTTTTTTCAACAGGCAAACATCGTCGACACCACTGCCGCCGCTGTGGCCAACTTTTCTGTGATCCGTGTTCGAGTTACACCGTCCGTCTTGATCCAAACTGCAATTTCCATCTGCTTGGTCAAAAGACTCGTGCGTGCGGCAAATGTTTTGCCGAGTTTGAAAGGTTTGTGGAAAAAGTGGATGGGTTTGTGGAAAAGGTTGAGGGTGTGAGTGATGTTAATGCATTGGCGGATATGTTGGCCATCAATGGAAGGATGACTGCCAATGGTGGTAATAGTAGTAGCAACAAGCCTGATGAATCGAGTGCCTCGAGTATGAGTAGTCGAACAGGTAGTATGAATAGCAGCATTGTTGCGTCTCCAGTACGTTTCAGTGATACCAAAGATATCAAGAATGGAGAAGCAGTTGAACATAAACAGCTTGAACCCGAAAGAGTTACTGAAAACGCTGTGAATGGTGAAAATTTAGGACGCGTTACAGGCTGGAATGCTGGACTTTCTACAAACGCTCCTCCTGCTACTTCTTTCCCTCCAAACTGGAACTGGTCTACCTTTTGATTATTATTATCATAGATCCTTTCCTTCAACAATATCAACAATTCTTGAAGAATTTTTAGATGTTTACGAAATGAATACTTACTATCCTCAATCTTCTTTATTTTTTTTTGCTCGTTTTATTCTTATCTTGACTGTTTATGTTTATTGCTTTATATGATGTGATTATCTATAGATTAGTTTGTTTTTTTGGATATTATTTATCTTTTTTTTTTGATTTCCAAAATGTATAGAAAAACAATAGAGCTTCTTGGGTTACTTTGTTAAAGAATATATTGTCTCATGTTCCTTGAATCAGCAATCAAATACTTGTTTAAAAGGCTGAAAAATTTATTTTCAAATAGTTTTCATCAAAGACTCCTCTTTCTTTTTGAAATCACAAGAGAATTGTAATGAAGATAAATTGTTCACATTGCTAGTTTGTTTTTTTCCTCTGTTTTTTGTTTTTTTGTTTTTTTGGGGAGGTCTTAACAAGCTAGTTAACAAATGCCATCACAATTTTCTATACCAAACTAACAACATTCTCTCAATAGCTTTTATTCATTGTTTTTGTTTTTTTATTTACCAATTTTCGAGTTCTTTGATTACTTTTTGCTTTATTCAAACAACATCAAAATCCCATCTAACTCTAACCCTCCTTAAATTTATTCTCAGCTCACCTTCAGTTTATATATCCATTAAACTATAGTTCCAACATTTTTTGCTCCGAACAATGGATCACACTACCGAGCAAGCCCCTAAGCCTTCCGCTTCTATATCCAATTCATCATCTTCCTTAACCAAACCGTCCTCTCCTTTGAACAAAAGTCCCAGTTCATCAACCAAACCACCACCCTCTTTGTTAACCAAAGTCAGCAAATATGGTCCGCATCCGCCACGGTTCCGCAAATCGTTGATGTCTCGAGAGTTTCCAAGACGAGGAGGACGTACTAAAGGGTTTACTAAAGATGGACCAGATAAAGCGTGCCAAGCTAGGATGGAACCAGGTGATGCCTACTCAATGAGGGTGGAGCAAGTGAGGGTAGAGCAAGGGATTGGTTTAGTTGAGTCCAGTTTGCAAGGTCCTTGTGTTGTGACCGATTTTCACAATATAGTAGCAACAAAAAGTGATAATCTCAATGTCAACGATAATGATAACGACAAAGAAGAAAAAGAAAAAGAAGGCAATGTTTACAGTTTCAGCAATACTATTGAACAATCCAGCAAAAGCAATAAAGTGTTTAAGTGTAAGCCAAAACTAGGAGATGATAATGGGAAATATGAGGAAGGAAGAAAGAAAATAGAGGAAGGAAAAGAAAAAACAGAAAGAAAAGAAGGAGAAGGACAAGAGATTCCGACTTTTCTTTTGAATCTTGAAGACTCTGTTAAACGTTTTAAGTGTGATTTGGAAACTGATACTAATGACTGTGGTTACCAGCAAGATTACGATTACCAGAAAGGTTTTGAGTACCAGAAAGAAGGCATGGGTTCAAAGAGTGGTTTTGGTGGTCAAGAAATGCATAATTCTCTTCAACTGAGCGGTAAAGACAAAGATGAATTCAACGAGGAAGTCAAAAACAAAGACGTCAAAGGCAATGACAGCAATAATGATGACAGAGTCAACGACAAAAATAAAAATAACGAGACTCATTTTTGTTCACCTCAAGACCCCAATTTGATTATTCCAAAAACTCCAATTCCAACTTTAAAACCAATTTCTTTTTCGAATCCAAGCCCAACTCCATCCTCCAAATCAACCCCAATCCCGTCTTCCATTCTAACTTCATCTGTTGTACAACCATCTCCCAAACAACAAAAACTTAACCACGCCGAGTCGCCCGATATTTTCTGGGTGCAATCATTGTTGGACGCTGCCACTGAACTTTCTCATACTCAGTCGAGAGCACACGCGTCCTCGTTCACCAACCCTTTTCTTCCTTCCCAATACCTTCCCTCTACCCAAAAACTTCCTTCCACTCATAATGTCTCCAAACCTCTCAATGCACAAACATTCAAAATTAGGTTTTTTAACAACGATTCACCAAATATTCGCAAAATGAACCAATGCCGTTCAAGATCAGTCCTGCTTCGGCCAGCATTTGTTCCAACCGCTGAGAGACTACGTTTTGAAAAAGAAGCAAGTTGTTGGGACATTTGCAAAAGAAAACCACACCACAGTGTTAACCAAAAGAAGGATTCACCTACAAACGAGTGTGACTCCGAGTTGGAGTATGACGCAGAAGTGGAGGACATCTTAGGGATAGACCCCCGACACAAGCGATCCCTGTTCCGTCCAATCGAAGTGTACAACCCCAATTTGAGGATGGACAACGTGATGGCATTTAAAGAGGAAATGGAGATCAAGCTTATGAACCAGCTGTGGGAAAATGGGAGAGGGTTTGAAAAAAAGGGAAATATGAAGGAAGAAGATAAAACTGAAACAAATGAAAAAACGGGAAATGAAAAACTTGTGGAGAAGGAGAGAGTCCATATTGAAAAAAAAGAACCGTCATTAGTTTCGCAATCAGTTTTTGAAGATTCAACAATTTGTAAAACTGCAAGTTATGTGGCTATGCTCAACTCCACTATGGCGTCTAAGTTTGTGAGGTCTACACATTTTAAAGATGACGGCGACAGTTCATTGCCTAGTTTTCTCAAGCCCCAAGACTTGGATTTGCGACAATCAGCTGATGCTTGGTTTGATGATGTGTTGAGAGGTGATTTTGGGAAACTGGGGTTGGACGTGCTGGAAGAGCAACCTGAAAAACGTACAATACAACAGCAAATTGATGATTATCAATTGACAATTAAATCGCATATCAAGTTTCATCCTACTAAGGTTTTGATGCTTAGCACAAGCCACCTTGTTTCCGGTGGAAAAGCGAGTACCAAAATTAGCACTCAACCAGGTACTAAGCCCAGCATACTATCCAACACTAAGCTCAGAAATCAATCCAGCACTAGGCCTGGTACTAAGCCCAGTGCTAGTGCCGCTAATTCATTAACCATTTCCAACCTACGACCATCACTCCTCGACTACGGCTCACTTTTCCAACGAGTTTTGGTCGCATCTTCTGTGTTTAACCTTTTTGTAAAGTGTCGGGTTGACATTTTTGGGCACGTTATGTGGAGTTGTGCCCAGAAACTGGAAGAGTTTGACTACACGTCGCAACAGCTTTTGATGAAAACTAAAAGAAGTTTGTTTATGGGCAGAGGTATGAAAAATAAATCACTTGAGAATAAAGTTGGCGAAATCGTGAGTAAGAATCAAAGCGATGACGATAACGATGAAGATACACAGCCGCAGTACCTTGTTTGTGAAACAGGAGCTGCCCACTATTTCAAATACGCTTGCAAGTGTCTTGAATTCTACGTCAATCATGAATACAAGCTTTCGTACTTGATGGTTCCGCCGTTTGCTGGCGAAAAGGATGCGCAAGTCCAACGGGATATTGCAGACATTTTGAAATTTCCAACAGTTTCGCAACTGTACTTGGATAGCGCTTATAATGAGGTAGGCGCAAGAGTGCCGTACAGGTATCCAGACTGGTGCATCATGAATAGTATTTTGTATTGTCCTGAAACTAGTCAAGAAGACGTTTTGCGGCGCCACAAAAAACTGGTGGAGAGAAGGAAGATGAGGGAAAAGAAGGAAAAGGGTAGTAACAAGAAAAAGTTGGATGAATACGCTGAGGTCGAAGAGGAGTTGAGTCAGTTTGACTTCATGAAACAAGCAGGTACTTTTGACGGGTCTACGTTTTTTGATTTTTCTGGAAATAACGTGCGCGATACTGTTCAAGAAGAGGTTCAAAACTTGAACGGGAAAGTGTACTCGAATGGAACGTACAATACTGTTGGTGTGTTTCCAACGTTTTCATTCAACGGTTCGAAAAGCCAAAAAAGCTCTGTTATTTCTGAAAACAAGAGCAATAAAAAGAGTGAGAAGAAAGTCAAGTCTCAAAAGACCAAGTTTTACATTGACTTGGATGAATACGAGTCTACTTCAATTGACGTGACACCTCGTGGGTTTGTTCACTTTCTTCGGCAACCAAACGATGGCCATGAAAGTAGTGTTCCAATGAAGAGTTTGGTATACCCGTACGATCAAGTCATGGGTTGCTATAGGCAAAAGCAAATTACAAGAAACATGAAGATGATTTTATGCTTAAAGTCTAATGTGTATAGCAACACGAGGGTTGGGTACACCTGTGTTCCGTATTTGAAAACACAGCTTGATATCATAAAAGAGCGGCAAGGCAACAAAACAATGAAGGAAAAGGAAGAAAAACAAGGAATCAATGTCCATTCAACTTTTCATTGTGAAGATGATGATGTGTGTACATGTGGCTGTGGGTTTGGAGAAAAAATTAGTGTTTACCCAAACGCCCGACAAACGTTCATAGTCAGCGACTCAATCAGAACGTTTATCCAACAAGCTACGAATGGAGGAAGTGAAGAAACATCTAGAATGGGACGGTTGGAAAGAGCGTACCAGATTGAAGATAGGAGGTTGGAAAAAGAGAAACTCATGGAGAAATTGGGAATGGACATGGATGCAAAGTATTGTTTGGTGGACGAGTTGACACAAAGGTGTTTTAATGATGAAAAAGATCACGAATTGTTTTTGGAGAAGGAACTGAAGAAAAAAGGTACGAAAATGAAGAGTTTATGATTTGGATAGGGATTAAGCTAAGTATAGGCAATACTGTCATTTACAATGAAAATATCAAGGTTGATTTTAGTATCTACAATATTCACTCTTTTTCAAGTCTATTGACCTAGTAGTAAAACCCATATGTACAGCCATACCTGATATTAGTGCTTGAACCCCAGGTTGTCACACATGTCAATTTTGGCTATTTTGGAACAGACACATTCCTAGCGGGTTTCATGTGACTTGGAGATCTTAATTGACAAGGAACTCTGATGGCATATTATCGCAGTTATTATAGCCTTGTGAATTATCGTATCTTACAGTATCGATTGTGAGACATCGTTGCCTCAAATCAAAACTCGACTCAAAAAAAAAAAAAAAAAAAAAAAAAACAGACCAACGAATCGAACCCAAACAGTCCCTGACTAAGCAAGCTTTTAGGCCTTCTTCTTTGAGGTGCGGCTCGGAACGGTCCATGTTTGATTGGATGATGTCATCGGGTGCAGCAGGAGAGGCATAACAAAGACACACCGGAGGTTGCGGGGACCCCGTGGGGAGTCAATATGGAATCGTCGGGCATATATATATATATATATAATACATTTAAAATCACTATGAGCAAGGATGCTTCTAATCGCTAAACTCTACTTAATGCCTGGTGGATCATGTGATCCAAAGTGTGGGGAGAGACTCAGGTTAAGGGCAAGTGTTCCGGTCGGTTCCGCGTGATTCGTGTTTTTTTTTTTTTCTTATTTTTTTTTTTTTGCTTGTCAAAACCAAAATTTTAAAAAACTGGTTGTCCACAAAAAAAATTATTACTGTAGTCAAAAAACACATCATTCTCCAGCATTTCTCTCCACCTCCCCCCAATTTTCTTCACCTTTTTTCCTACCATCCACTCTGGCTGTTCTGCCTTGTGCTAAATATCACATAACTTCCCTTTTCTTACATTACTATGAAAAAGTCAACTACGTCTGCCTCCAAGCCAGAGCTTCCAAGGCCATACCAGTGTCCCATTTGCGACAAGGCGTTTCATCGTCTTGAACACCAAACTCGGCACATTCGTACACATACTGGTGAAAAACCTCATGCTTGTACTTTTCCAGGATGTTCAAAGCGTTTCTCGCGTTCCGACGAGCTGACTCGTCATTCCAGAATACACACAAACCCAAACTCTCGTAGAAACAATCGGGTCATGAAATACTCGTTGAGTGCTGGGGCAAACGGTACTACCCCGGGCTCGGAAACTGTGCGCACTGAAGTCCCCATCAAACCAAAAAGAATCAGAAAAAAGAACGCTGCTGCCACTTCTTCTGCTACTATGCCTTCTAAAGAAGCTTCAAACGGCTCCAGTTCTGTTTCAGACTCCCAAACTACTATCGATTCTCACCCTGGGCCTCAACAGCAGTCTCAACTACCCCAAAAAAGTTTCACTCCAATCCAGGATCATCTTGGAAATCATCATGCCTACTCATCTTCTCGCGATGCTTCAAACAGTGCTTCAATGACTCTAGGTGCTACTCGTGGCGAGGCTTATTCAAAACTTTCAGACTCTTATGCCAGAGAATCCTTGGAAAATGCTGCAGAAGGTAACCGTAGCTTGTATGGTATGTTTTCTTCTCAATCACAGCAATCCCACCCTCATCATACCCCAGGATCAACAAGCAACTCTTCTCCCGTCAACGGGCTTTTACCATCTCCAAACTCTCATTCAAACTCGTCTACAAATCTCATGAGTATGAACTCGATGGTCCATCCAACTTCTCACCCCTTTCCCAGAAGTGGCTATACTTCAGCCATAAACTCGCCATACTCCTCCATTCCCTCTTCTCCAACTCTTTCATCCCATGCTCCAAACTCTTCAGGAGTCTTACCGCCACTCTCCTTGTCTCAAGGTTCAGGAAACAGTCTTACGAACATTAATTCCCTTTTTTCCAGAGCAACTCCTAGCAGCAGCGGACTCAGTCGATCCGCTTATTCCAGCTCTTTTGATATGAATGCTTTGGCCACAGCTGCCACCCAGCAATTAGAACGCGAACAGGCTGCTGCAAAGGCTCGTAATTTCTCGTCCACTTGTAATACCCCTCATTCCACTTCTCCATCCACAAAAAACACGTCGTTACACTCTACTCTCTCTTCCCCAAGCTTATCTTCATTTTTTGAAAACCATGGGCCTCATACCTCCTATCCATCTTCCCACGCATCACAAAATAATAACAATAATAATCACCACCACCACCACCCCTTTTCTGGCCTAGCAAAACTAACCCCCTTGACATCTATTCACTCTTCCTCTGGTACTCAAAAGTCTTTGCGCCATGGAGATGAAGACGTTTATATGTCGCACCATCGTAGTAAACGGTCTCGCCCCAACTCACCAACTTCGACCGCACCCACTTCCCCCACCTTTTCGCCCTCCGCTTCACCCACCCTTGAAAACACACCTTTTGTCACGCCTTTAGTCACCCCAGCACACTCGCCACGCTTGATGCCGCGTGACTTGGGATCCACCAGTGCTGTTTCAGAAGGTGGAATCCAGTTGCCATCAATCCGAGCACTGTCTTCTGGTCGACACTTGCCACCGCCGGCGCTTCAAGCGATGGAGATTGGTGGAAACAGTTCAGGCCCAGTCCCTCCTGTTCCTTCTACTCTTTCTGCTGGTTCTTCTTCAAACTCGCTTTCTACCGTATTTAGAGGATCTCAATTGCAAACGAGTCGAAGCGTGTCTTCGCTTTCTAGTGCTGCATTTACCCATGCTAATAATAACCTAAGCAGCAGTGGCAGTTTTGGTAATGATATTATGGGATTAAGTGGTGGAAATTCTGCAAGTGCAAATTCTTATCCTAGCCTGAGTGCTATGAACAATAACAGCATCTACAATAATAATAATATGAACAGTAAGGGTTCTTCAAATAACCGGCCACCTTATGGGAACGACCGCGACGCGGTTTTTTCATCGTTATTGGGACAAAACAACAGTAGTGGCTCCTCAAGTGCCAGCGGAAGTGGTGCTGGATCTCCAGTTGACAGTTTTCATAATTCTGGGTCTACAATTAGCATGTTGGCAGGAGCTGTTGCGGACCGAGTCCAGCAACCTCCGTCTATGCTGCGCCAAATGAATGATGGAGATAATGCTAATGGTAGTAGTGGACATGGTGGTGAACATTCAGTAGCAGGTTCGACGACAACGACACCTGCGTTGGTAGGAATTTCAACGTTGCTTGAAGCATCAACAGAAATTGAAAAGGCCGCAGACATGAATCGAGAACAGAGCGGAGGAGGAATGGAAAGTCGACGAGGATTAGTAAATGGTGGCGGAACTAGTGTGCCAGCATCGGCTACCAGAGTGTCGGTCAGTGATTTGTTGAGCTAGTTTTTCTTTTTTTGTTACAATTTAAAAGATAATAATAATTAAGTTTTGTTTTAATTTGTTTTTGTTGTCCTCATTGACTTTTATTTTTACTAGGTTAAGTATATTAATTGCTATTTTTAAAAAAAGAAAAAAAAAAAAACATTCAACCATTAATATTATCTGAAACGTTTAAACATTTTCCAACTCTTTTAATTTTTCCAACGCTTTCAGATGCCCTTTCTCAGCAGCCCTTTTGTACCATTTCTTTGCCTCTTTTAAATCCACATGTTGTACACCAATTCCAATCTCTGAATAGTACCCGACTGCGTATTCAGCTTTTGCTAATCCTCGATCTGCAGCCTTTTTAGCCCATATGTAGGCCAAGTAGTCGTCCTGGGCGAGTATGCCTGGACTGCCTGTCAAGTACCATCCACTTAGGGCGAGTTCCGCTTCAGGCTCAGGTCGATGATAAGGTCTGGAGTCCTGATAGGGTTCAGTGTTCTTTTCAGAAGCTCCTTTGGAGTACCAATATATGCTTTGCTCCGGGTCAATGGGACACCCCAACGTGCCGTACTCGTAACAGCAACCGAGCCGGAACTGGGAAGGCGGGTAGTCAAAATGTGTGGCTGCTTGGCGAAACAGTTGGAGCGCTTTTTGCTCATCTTTCTCAACAAACCGTTTTCCTGAGGGTGGTGGTGGTGGTGGTGCTACTGCTGCTGCTGATGATGATGATGACGATGACGATGAATGTGTTGAACTAGACGGTTGTGGTAAACTGGGCTGTGTTAAGCCAGAAACAGCAGGATTCGTTGTTTCTGGTAACGGTAGAATAACATTTGCTTCATACTGATCAGCTCGTTCATACAAAATGCCCAACTCATGTACAGCATACGGATTCTGAGGGCTCGCAACTTCTGCCGCTTTCTTTAGCCACAGCACACCTTCTTGGAAGCTCTGGCGTTGGCCCAGGAGCCCGTTCATCAAAATCATGCTGAGTTTGTACATGGCAGCCGGGTCGCCGAGCTTGGACGCTTGGCGGTACCAATACATGGCGTGTTGGGGGTCTTTTTTGCCGGTTCCGTGGTCAGTTCCGATGGTTGAGTTGATAATGTTGGTGCTGTTGTTAGTGTTGTTGGGGTTAGTGGTAGTTCCGTTAACAGGGCCGGTCCCGAGACCGAGCTCGTTACAGACTGCAGTACGGTACGCGCTCGCAGGATGGTTCAATTTACTTGCAGCTTTGTAGTACAGATGGTACGCTTTGGTGTAATCAATCTTGCATCCAAGACCGTTGCCATCCCCGAGATCGCCACCTGAACTGTAGTAGGAGGCTAACAGGAACATGGCAGGCGCGTAGTTTTTGGAGGATAGGTGTTTGAGTATTGAGCGTGCTTGGAAAGTCCAAGTTGACTGGTTTCTGTGTCGAGTTTCGGGGTCAACTTTTTGATTGGTCTTTGGATCATGACGAGTTTGTTGAGAAGAGTGAAAATGAAAGTGAGAATTAGGATGAGACTTGGAATTGGAATTTGATTGGAAGTAAGGCGTAGATGGATCGCTATACTGGTCGGCCAACTGATAAGCCGCTTGGATCAGAGTTTTTGCGAAAAGAAGTTGTAAACTGTTGTTGTTCAAGTGTTGTTGGGCTTGGTGCCGAAGAGCTTCAAAGGACTGGATCGTGAGAGGTTGAGGAGTGGAATACGAGTTGTTATTGTTGTTGCTGTTGGAGTTGGTTGAATTAGAAGGTCCTTGGGATAGATAAGTACTGGTATTCGTGTTGGTGCTATTGACAGGGTTTGTTTGGGACTGTTTCTGCAACACTTTTGAATTTGGTTGTTGTTGTTGTTGTTGTTGGTTGTGATTCTGAAAAGTATTAGTTTTGTTGTTTGTGTATTTCGTATCATCTACAGCTGAAACGCCTTTAGCACGTTGGTGACCCGTTGTCCCGCTTCGTGTTGGACTTGGTGTGTAGTTGGTGTTGCTGGATGAACTGCCGTGATCAAACGAGTTGGCGTTATTGAATGAATTGAGGTTATCAAACGAGTCGCTGCCTCCAAAACTGTGATTTTCAGGTTTCATTCTGTCGGCAAATTTAAGTAAATAGTGATCATTTTCAGGGTATGGCAGTCTGGACTTTGTATTACTTCTGATTATTCCTTTTAGTTCTTTGATTTCATTTGGATTCCTTGGGGTATTTAGGGTCTTTGCTCTGTCTAGAGGTCTAGAGGATTGAGTTTCGTAATTCTTGGTTGCTTCTTCGATTTTGTCGTCTCTGTTGTGTCTGACAATATTCTCTTTTTTTAACCTTTGGGTTGCCTGGGGTGTACCCGAAACAAGAACCCTATTTGGGTCATATGAATGCTGAGGTGGTAGTCGGGGCTGCTCATTCTGTTGATGCCCTTTTGGCTGTTGTTGCTGGTACGCGTTTGGTCCTTGTTGATGTTTGTGTCTCAGATCTGTAGCAGTCATTCCATTTTGGGAGTCGCGTTTAAGGTCTGTAGTAAAACAAGGTTGCCGGGTATTCGCAATGTTTGAGCTGTCTGGAACGCTATTAATGTTGTAATCACTCTCAGTTCTAAAATCGCCTTGACCATTTCGACCGTTTCGGCCATTCTCACCATCTTTCCCAGTCACTGTATTTTGATTGTTCAAAGGGTTATAAGCGATGCGACCACTCCTGTTGCTCAACTCTTCTCGATCGTCATCTTCTGAATATACTTGAGGCAACACATACTCGGCTCCCCCAAACACTGGATGATAATCAACAACAAATGGCAATCCTGAATTCACACGAGTATCGTGCTCAACGTTTTTCTGGTCCATTCTCATGTTAATGTTTGTATTTATGTTTATATTGTCGAAATATCCGGCATCTTTGTCATTTCTCTTGCTTGAGTACCCTTTGGAAGCTGGGTATTTTTGGGTTTGGTTACAAGGTGCTGGCGGTGTTGATGCAGACGACGACGAAGAAGAAGAAGAAGAAGAAGAAGAAGAGGATGATGAATAAGACGGTGAAGAAGAATATGGTGAAGAAGAGTTGTTATGGATGTTGGTAGTATTAATTGTTTTATCATTGAAATTGGCATTATTGGAAACGTCGGCTAGTTGTTGTTGTAGATTATATTGTGAATATTCCATTTCTGGAGTGATGTGTTTTCTGGGAACAGAGCTGATATTGTTATTCTTATTTTTGGTTGAGTTCAAATTGTTTGGACTGTTACTGTTTGCGTAGTTGTTGCGAGTATTGCTCCATACAGTCCGTTGCTGGGGTGGCTGGTCATTGTTAAGAGGGACATGATTTACAGTTGGTTTAACGGATACAGGTGAGACTGGAGACATGGGATGAGTGTCACTGGAATCTGGGTTATAGCCAGGATTAGAGCCAGAAGTTGGTATTTTTGGCAATACTCTTGGTGTAGCTGGTTTATTGTTGTTAGTAGAATTAGACAATGCACCGGCATTGGAGCCAAAGTTGGTCCCAGAATGTGTGCCAGGATTAGTACCAGAATTGCCATGAAAAGACTGTACTTGGGAATTCACATAGCCAGACTCTGGAGGGTTGGAATATTTATTTCTGACACTTTTTGTACGACCATGTTCTTGTTGCTGCATTAAAGATGTAGAAGGAGGCAACTGGGGAAGAGGTTTCGAAAGGTTATTCTTGGTGTCTGGTGTTTCTTCGTTGGTGATAGAAACTGGTTTTCTGCGAGAATATTTGGTTAGGTCTCGCTTTAAAGTCATTTTATTCTGAGATTGGTTTGAGGTTTGGGGTTGATTTGATGGTTGAACCTGATTCCACCTGTTTTCTCGATTTCCAGTTTCGAGAAGGTTTTGATATTTTTTGCTGTGATCATGCTTATCATCCTTATGTGCCTGCATAAATGCTACTTGACCTTGCATCATCATCATCTGACCCTGATGGCACTGACTACTTAATTGCTGCTTTTGCTGAATCTGGGGTTGATTTGCTAAATATCCAGAACTTTCAGGAAATCTTGTTTCGTCAACACTAGAAACAGGCTGGAACTGAGGAATTTTTGGTCGGTCCTTGGATGAACTTTTAGGAGTATTAAAAGTGTTGGTATGAAAGGCTTGATGATAATTGGTAGAAAACATAGTGTTCAAGTATAATTAAAAAAAAAGAAGGGTAAAGTAAAGAAAAAGAAAGAAAATCTTAGACGAGGCTGATTTAAGAATATTTTCAAAGAAAATTTACAATTATTTTGAATTTATTCCTAACTTTATTGATATTTTTGCTATCGAAACATTTATTTATATCAAAAATATGTCACACAACCTCCAAAGGCGCAAGTCTCAATTTAAAGTTTGGATAATTTGCAAAAATAAATAAATAAAAATAAACAAAAGTGTCAAGCCTTCTCTGAGTAAACCAGGCTAAACCCATTTTTCGGTCAAGGCTTATTTAAAGCTTATTTTCTGAAAGCCTTGTAAACGAAATCAAACTTGGAGATTAAATTAAAGTCGATCAAAAACAGCCCAAAATGGGAGATCGACTAACTAAAATGATTAAAGCATATTTAGCCTTTTTTTCGTATCAAGAAGAAAGTGACAATGAAAGACTTAAGTAGTAACTTCCAGAACTTGGGCTTTCAGTCTAAATTAAACGTACAATGTTTAACTACTACTAGTACTGCCAAATATGTCAAACTCCTGTAGAAATAATTTGTATTCTGTTGGTTTCTTAAGGTTCTCAAGAACTGCTCGTGTCACAAACCATTGGCTTTTCACAAAACCCTTATATCTGCTTTTTTTGTTTTTTTTACAAACGGAACCATTTTTATCAGTTTTCAGTCGCACTTTAAGCCCTTTGTTATTTCAATGACTCAAGCAGCCCTGCATTGTTTATTAGTTGTATAGACCAAGCCTTGAGTGAGAGTTGTCTCTTTTCTACGAATTTATTCAACCGCTGTTTTTGGTTGTTCTACCTTTGTTCTTTGGGAAATAAACACAAAGCGGTTTGTTAAAATTTTTAAATCTCAGTGTTTTGTTGGCACTAATAAAACAACGTCACATATATTTAACGTAAAACAAAGAAAAATCGGTCGTTTGTGACTTTCAGGTCATTCGACAAGTCGAGAATAGTTATCCCTTTTGTTCTTAAAGAAAAAAAAAAGCGCAGGAACTAATAAACTTCATAGTTTATTGCTTTTTTCCTTTATTGTATTGTACCTATCTCAGCTATTATATATACTTAACCCGATACCTGTGTTTCTATTATTTAGTATTTGCGATATACTACAGCGAGAGTTTTTAGGACCCAAAAGTCATTTATTTTGGGAAGCTGTTTTTGCAGCGCTCAAATCCAATTGTTATTCATCTGATGCCTCCAGAATCTCAAAGTGCTATTGACTATATACCTGAATTGTCTATCTTTACTGTACTACTTAAGGAATACTTTCACATATTTCTTATACACTCGGCCTACAAGGTTCATTGGTAGCCCGAATGTTTGTACCTACGGATTCTAGGTCAGCTGGAAACTGTCCAGAAAAACGTCTGGCACTAACCAAAAAGAATAAAGGTCTAATTCTACGCGGAATTCAGCGTATCGACATCACCGCACATTCATTACTACTAAAAATACAGCACTAAAGATATGTATTTAGTCTAGCCAGGTTGAAATCGGCTTATCTGTTTTTATATATACTAAATCTTTTCGTTGTAATTTTCTCAAGTTGATATTAACCTACTTTTTTAAGCTTTGCTTGTTCTTTTTGGCATTTCTGCATGATCTATACTACATGGCTTCCCCAGACCTGCATCGAATAAAAAGGTCCTCGCTTTAACGTTCTCGGCAATCGAAGGGATATATTCACATTAACCGCTTTGCACTGTTGCAATTTATTTCAATCCCAAATGACTCTTTACAGTCCATGAACTCAGTAAACTTTTAATAATTTAAATTCAATTCCAAATCCCATTGATTACCGACATCTCCGCGGTGATTAGAAATCTTAAAATAATATTTCAGGCCTGTTTTTTTTTTTTTTTTTTTCCACAACTCTGCCCGTATTTGCAAACAGTCATCCATGCGTTTCGAGTTGATTGACTCTTATCAGTTTACTCATTGTGTTTTTTTTTTTTTCCCTCACTTCCTTTCTCTGTTCGTTTTGTTTGGCTACACCAAAAAGTCAAATCTAGTGACATTAGTAAGCTGGCACACTTTCGTCAAGGTCGCATACGAAAAAAATCATGAATTAATACCCCCAGCGCCAATATGACTCACATTACAATAACACTCCAAAATTATAAAAGAACACAGACATCGTGAAGTTTATCAGTTTTTTTTTTTTTTCTTCATAACATCAATTGATCTCTACTTATTTCAACCCGCACCATCTTCGTTTCTCAAAATATCCAAAAATGACTTCTCAAACCCCTTTTGGCAAGCAGTTTAGACAAAAGTACTTTGCATTTGATCCTGAGTACACGCCTCTCAACAACGGCTCCTTCGGTGCCAGTCCTATCCCCGTCAAGGAGAAAAGGTTTGAAGAAATGAGACTCGTCGACCAAAACGCCGATAAATATCTTCGCTTTACTTGTGGTCCTCGAATCAACAAGACTCTTGAAAAAGTGGCTCCATACGTCGGTGTCACCACCCCAGAAACAACCAAAAATTTGGTTTTTGTAACTAATGCTACGATCGGTGTCAACACTGTGCTCAGATCTTTTCCTTTTAAGAAGAACGACATTATCATCAATGCAACTTATACCTACGGCGCGTGCGCGAAAACTGCTACTTTTTTGAGCGACATTATGGGTATCAAAACTAAAACTGTCAACATCCAGTATCCCATCACATCGTCTGAAATTTTGAATCTTTATGAAAAGGCTATTGACGAATCGCTTGCCGAGATTGCAGAAACTGACAAGGAAACATCTACAAAGGGATCCATTGTCGTGTTTTTTGATGCAATTTGCTCTCAGCCTGGTTGCAAACTTCCTTGGAAACAGCTTGTTGCGTTGTGCAAACAGAAGAATGTCATTTCTTTTGTCGACGCTGCTCATGGCGTTGGTTTGCTTACCGACATTGATTTGGAAAACGTCAGACCCGATTTTTTCATTACCAACCTTCATAAATGGTTCTACGTCCCTGCTCCCGCTGCATTGCTTTATGTTGACCAAAAATACCACAGCGTCATTCAATCTTTCCCCATCTCGCATACCTTTTCTCGTACCTGCGATGCCCAGAAACTCGGAGGCGCTGCGAAACAAAACATGTTGATTGACAAGTTTGTTTTCATTGGAACTGAAGACTATTCAAGATATTTGGCCACTGAGGCTGCCATCGATTTTAGAAAAAATGTTTGTGGAGGTGAAGAAAACATTAGAAAGTACACTTATTCTCTTGCTAAGGAAGCTGCTGAGCTTTTTAGCAAAGAGCTTGGTACTGAGATTCTCACTTCTGGCGAAGAAGGAACTGAAAATGATACAATGACCGCCATGGTTAACGTTTTCTTGCCCCAGCCTACTGGTCCATTAAGTTCCCCGGAAGAACTCAAGCCTGGCCAGAAGCCCTTTGTCGATTTGGCATTTGCTGCCACTGAGATTCAATCCGCTCTTTTGGATAACCACAACGTTTTCGTTCCAATCGGGCCTTTAAACGGTAAGCTTTACGCTCGTTTGAGTGCCCAGGTGTATTTGGACATTAATGATTTCAAAACTGGACTCGAAGCTTATAAAACTGTGTTTGCTGCTTATGAAGAAAAGTATGGAGGAAAGCAAAAATGAGGTTTCAACAGAAGCTTTCCATTATTAGATTTGAATGTAGTTTGTGTCTTTTTTTTTTTATTCAATTACTTTAACAAAATTTTAAATTACTATTCTACTTTGATTTAATGTCATGTCCTTCTTGATTCAAGTTTAAGATTCTCTAAAGCGAAAAGTCTTGTTGCTCAAAATTTATACTTGGACACAAATTTTTGTTTTTTTTAACCACTTGTTGAAAACATAGTTATTGCAAGTTTTTGTTAATATGGCTTCAACAAGCGTTTCAACTAGGCCGAAACCATCATAAACAACTATAAACAATTATCCGAGCTTTTTATTTACACGCCTAAGTACACAACTAATATTTATTGTACTTTATAACCGAGAGTACTCTGAGCTTTTGTGTAGTATACTGGTTTCCATGCTAAACTTGAAAAGTTTCTTTTCATTAACTGGTATAACAACTCTTTATGGAATGAACAAACATTTCGTTTTTATTTATGAACTTAAAATTCAAAATTCTTGAAACAACTACTAAAAGGAACATTAAAATGTCCCTCGAAATAGGTATTTTCATGTTTTTCAATCACATTATTTTGACTTCTTAACCGCCCGTATCCTAAGTTTTTCAACAACAAGTCCTGGCCTAGTGGTCAGCGAGCAAGATTAATAGGTTTCATAGTGTAGTCGGTTATCACTGCGGATTCTGATTTCAAAAATTTCCGCCAACCCCGGTTCGAATCCGGGTGAGACCTAACTTTTTGGACTTTAAAATTTTAATTTTCATTTTTTTTTTTTTTTTTGAAGTGGTTGGTTCAGTATCAGCGTTCAGAAGGCTATTGAAAAAGCTGAAGAATAAGAATAGTTTATGTGATTTAAAAGCTGGGTGCTGTTAGGTTGAAATAGAATTGGTTAGATTTAGATTTACAATTGTCAATTTTTCAAAGCCAAGATTATTTATATATGCTTGCTGAAAATCTGCAAAAAATACTGAGCGAAATGACTTGACTCTGTATGAAGCACACAATCATACAATCTAAATCGCATTGAAACTCATCATGGTTTCATTTATTCCATCACAGCGACAAATAGAATAGCCCGTTCTTGATTCAGTTTCAATATTCTTATGTTAGCTCCAATATATATATATATATATATATAGTTGGTAAATAACCACCATGAAACTTCCGGCACGTGCCAAGGATTAGGGTAATCACGCCGCAGCACCGAGGCAAGTCAAACAAAGTTCCCATTTTATGTCTTGGACAGGAATCTGTGCATTCATACATATAAATAGTATTGTGTTTAAGGTACTGACTGGCATATCACGAATATATCCATTTCAGTCGTGTTCAGTTACATATATACCTGCGGGACAAAATATTTTAGAAATCTAAATAACGACCCTTCTTATCAGCATATACTCCATTATTTTACGGCCAGATCATGTCAACCTCTTCACAGTATGTGATTCAGATAACAAGCATTGATGATGATGATGATGATAATAAACCTGATTTGAAACTAACTTATATTCCCTGCTTTTTGACTCTTTTGATCATGATTTACTAATATCTTTAGATTTCAACAGTACGTATTCCTGGCACTTTTCCTAATTTCTTACTCTACCAGACCTCATTTTAACTCTCAGCTTTTTAGACTTGAAAAACTCGGTGAAGGCACTTATGCCACTGTATACAAAGGCCGAAACAGAAACACAGGCCAGCTTGTTGCTTTAAAAGAAATCAATCTTGACAGCGAAGAAGGAACCCCTAGTACAGCAATCCGCGAGATTTCGCTGATGAAAGAGCTCAAGCATGCCAACATTGTGCGACTCTACGACGTGATTCACACCGAAAACAAGCTCAATCTTGTGTTTGAGTACATGGACAAGGACCTGAAAAAGTATATGGATACCCACGGAAACAAAGGCGCGTTGGATCCTAAAACCGTCAAGTGGTTTATGTACCAGCTCTTGAAAGGAATCCAGTTTTGCCACGAAAATCGAGTGCTTCATCGTGACTTGAAACCTCAGAATTTACTCATCAACTCCAGGGGCCAGTTGAAACTCGCTGATTTTGGTCTTGCTAGAGCTTTTGGCATTCCTGTCAATACCTTTTCAAACGAAGTCGTCACTTTGTGGTACAGAGCTCCCGACGTGTTGTTAGGCTCACGCACATACTCCACCTCTATTGACATTTGGTCTGCAGGCTGCATTTTGGCAGAAATCTTAACTGGGAGACCTTTGTTTGCTGGATCTTCAAACGAAGATCAGTTACAAAAGATTTTCCGTTTGATGGGAACTCCCAACGAGCACACCTGGCCCGGAATCTCTTCATTACCAAACTACAGTCCCAACTTTACCCAATACGCACCACAGGACTTGCGAGTTGTGATTCCACAGATTGACCCTGTTGGTTTAAGTTTGTTACAAGGGCTATTGCAAATGCAGCCCGAGGCTCGTATCACTGCTGAGCAGGCTCTAATGCATCCCTGGTTTGCTGAGTTTCATCAGCAGCAGCAAGTTCCATCATACAACATGCCTTCCGGCCAAATCCCACAAGAATACCATCACCAGCAACAGAGCGTTTCTCGTCAATATTAGATTCATGCCCCTTCTTTGCTTTAATTTTCTATTTTATTAAAATGACAGGAAAATATGTTTATCCTTTTAATTAAATATTGGTTACACTATGATTGCTTTTATAAATTTATTCTTTTGTTTTCATTTATAAGCATTTTGATTTTTCAACCTAGTAAAACTAAGGGTACAAATTCTAGGTGCTATTGTAGTTATAATTTAAATAATCGTTTTTATCTTGTTTGAGAAGAAATAGCATGCAGAGAAGGCTGTCCTCCAGCTTCAAATACAAGGCTGGCTAGCATGTGATATTTATCTGCAATTGTCCTGTTTCCTTTTTGGTTTTTATAGTCCTGGTCTTTTTCAGCATTTGAAATAGCTATATTATGAGAGCTTTCAGATAGCAGCCATTCCCAAACTTCGTCGCTGCTTTTGGCTTGAGTAGTGCTCATATTCAATATCTTCCGAATATAAGCAAGGTCATCAGTGTCACGAGCAGGAAGTTTTTGTAACGCCAGCAACAGTGCTGTTTGTGATGCAATAATGAGATGATGCTCTGTGATTGAAAGAGGTTCAAGATTGTTTTCTTCATCTTCTTCATCTTCTTCTTCATCGTTATCTGCATTATCTTCTTCTGTAAACTCGTCATTTTCTGCTTCATGATTCAAATCGACATAAAACTGACCAGAAGAAAGGTTTTGAGATGCAGGATGCGGAACAGCTGCTAAATCATTCTGATTCTGGTCATCATCATTATCAAGGCTTATTCTTCTTCTCCGTCTTCGAGACTTTTTCTTAGACACAATGGTAATCTTTTTATCAGCCAGTCTATCAATAGCTTCAAAGTCAAATCTGGCAATCACAGAAACTAAAAGGGAAGTACAAATTTGCTCATGAACAGCTTTTAGTTCTAAAAGTTCTTTAGGATCTTCTTCTTCTTCTTCTTCTTCGTTCTCGTCTGCTGATTGTCTGGTTTCATTACCAGCCGGTCCATTCTGATTTTGGGCTGCTTCAGAAGTCTGACGATTATTGCCATTAAGTTGGTTTTGGTTTAGGTTTTGGCCAGTTTGTGTTTGCTGATTATTGGTATCATTAGCAACGCTACTGGCCCTGCTGCTATTATCATCGCTCGTATCCACAGCACTATTTCTTTTTTTTTCCAGTTTGTCAATGTTCAACATGTGCTTAATGGTCTGAATGCTTAAAGATGACACAGCACGAATAAATGGGATAGAGTATGACTTGAAATTGAGTAAATAAATAATAATATCCACTTTGCGTTTAGAAATGATAGATTTTGCCAGCTGACTCTCAATTCCAGTGTATGCAAAGTTAAAGTCGTTTTTCGTCTTTGAAGATGTGGTAAATAGGTACGAGGGAATAGGAAGAATACAGTATGGTAGTTTGCGAGCCTGTGAAATATCTAGTTTGCAGACTTCAACGCAATCGCCATTTCCGTTAGGCGTACTTTTTTCCTTCTTGATTACGTTGTGGAGTTTGATTTTAGGGTTGATTTCTGAGGGATGCAAACGTAAATGTTGTTTAGGGTAAATTGTGTACTCCGACAAAGAAGACTGAGAAAATTGTATAGGTGTTGAAGATCGGGTAGATGATTGAGATTCAAGAACGAAGTCTTGAGTAGTTTGTGTGCTAGCCTTTAAAATTTGCGATAAAGAAAAGAAATCATCAGAGCCTGCTAACGATGATGTGTTTGCAACGTATGGGCTGGTAAAGTCAATCAAGTACTTGATGCCTGACATTTGAAGCAATTCTGCAGTGACAAATTTTCGTTTAAGAATATTGACATTAGCTGCGCGAAGATGGGCATATCTCCGGACACGCCGCAGTTTGTTTGAGGGTATTGATTCAATTTTTTTGGATTTTAGGTATTTGTGGCTTGCTGGAATATATTTTTTTCCAGAGGTATGCAATTTGAATAGTGGAACAGTATTGTGTTTATAAAAGTACTCAAACGTTTGGGGGTCTTCGGGTTTTATGAGTTTGTAGTTTTGAACTGGGCAGGACAAATGAGATAGCATCTTCAAATGTAGTGCTCTTCCTTCAAGAAATTTAGTATTATTCTTAGAGATCATCTTTTTCCACTCGTCTGGGAATGACTGAACTGAAGAAAGTTTGTAAAGAAGAGTTTTTGACGCCAACGGGAGTTCAAAGTTGTGCGAATAAGTAAACACCAGTTCAAGAATTTCACCAGGAAGTTTTTCAAAAGACGTTAACCTTTTGTTATCAGAATGAAAACTTAAGTCATCGCTTTGTGGCATGAATACAGGCTTGGTAACTTGTACTTGTTTCTTGTTTGGAGCTTTGCGCTTTAAGTTGGATCCCAATTGCCTTGTCTGGTGCAGGATTTGCAAATCCTGGTCACTCAATTGAGATAGTTGAGTCGGTTGGTGTTCATATCGTTGGTACTGAGACTTTTTGTCATGGTTGTTAATGCCTTCATCGTCTTCAGTTGCTTGACGTAATCTTTTTCGTTTTAATCGTTTAACAAGACCTACATATTCTTGATCTTGATATATTTGAAGTTTCTCTAGTTCAAGCGCAGAAATTCCAGGTTTCTTGAGTTTCAGCCCTAATTGTTTTTGGCCGTTTTTTCGATGCAAAGGCAATCGCGGGATATTTGTATAATAAAATACCATTTAAGCAAGAGGAAATTTAGACTGAAGGATAATCAGTGCTAGTGGATATTGAATTTGAATCTAAAAGGATATTAATTAAGCAATTCTAAGTCTTGAACTAAACCATTATGGCAGTTTGTTTTTTTAAAAAACATTCACAACCAAAGTCAAGATAGTCCTCACTATCAGCTTTAAGCTGTCTTTGATTTTTCTTATTTAGAGAAATAACAACGAAAGGCTGAAAAATTTTTATGAAAAATTGTCATGCCAGACAATGTAACAACAATCTCAGTCTTTAACCTAGTTTCGCACGAGTAAATAGTAAATCACAACTATAGTTTTTACTTTTCAACGTTTTTAATATTTTTTTTGTTTTACGTAAATGCCAAATACCTTAAATATTATATAAAAAAGACTTATTATTTTAATTAACTCATTTCAACGTCATTGGTTTCTTCTTCATCACCACCAAAGTTTCCATCCCATAATCCATCCAAACTGAACTCAGCAGCCCATTCTGTGACCACAGTCTTTTCTTCAGCAGGTCCAGCAGCACTTGGCTTAATAACAAGAGCCTCCTTCGCCTTTTCTTGTTGAGCCTTTTCGTCCAAGATCTCAGTAGTGGTTTGCTTGGGGCTAGTCCAGCCAGTGATTCTTCCATCTCTCCAGTCAACAATGACAGCATGTGCAGCACCCTTCAAATCAGGAATACCGCCTTTACCAAGACGTCCCTTCTTGCGAGCAACTTGGACAAGGAAGTCAGTGACAAGACTGTTGAATGAAACATCCAAAAGCGGTGGTAAGCCGTAGGTGACTTGCAAGTATGATTTGAGTTCAGGGTCAGCCAAAAGTCTCTTGAGCAAGAGAGAAACTGCAGGGACTGGATCGTCAATTTGTTTAGGAGGAAGAGCATTTAATAAAACCAAACGCGACTGCTCATCAACAGGGTTGGTTTTCTTTTTAGAAGCGCTGCTTTCAGATGAAGGAAAAACAACACCAGGAGAATCAAGGACCTTGAGTTTGCTGTCAACCTTGATTTGGCGAATTGTCGTGGTGATACCAGCCTGGGCACCAACAGGGCAGGCAGTACGCTTACCACCATGTCGGGTAAGAATAGAGTTGATGACAGAAGACTTGCCAACGTTAGGGTATCCAACAATGCCGACGGTGATGGCACGTTTCAGGTTAGACTTGTTGGCGTAAGCCTTAAGAGCACCAACAAGAGCAGACGCCGTTGATTGTTGGGTCAAACCCTTGTGAATGAAAGTTCTGGCATTAGGAGCAGCAGATGAAGCAGCCAAAGGAAGTGTTGGAAATTGGAGTTTTAAAACGCTGTGCCATTCCTTCAAAACCTTGTCACTGACAAGATCGATCTTGTTCAAAACAAACAAAAGACGTTTATCCGATTTAGCCAAAACAGCCTGTTCAACAGTTCTGGATCTGGTTCCCTCAGGATCTCTAGCATCTAAGACGTATAAAATGACATCTGATCTGTCGATAACAGTCTTGAAAATCTTATCAAAAGCCTTTCTAGACGAGTCTTTTGATCCGTTATCTTCGATCTCAATCTTGATTTCGTCGTCTTCTTCAATATCCATATCGTCGTCATCGTTCTCGTCAGCGTCTTCACCATCGTATTCAGCAGCAGCAGCTTGTGCTGATTCTAAAAGAGCAGCAAGTCTGTTACTGTTGTCGTGCTTTTCTTCGTTATCCAAAACCTGCTCGGTCTCGTCCTCGTTAGCACCTTGTGCCAACAACTGCTGTCGGCGCTCCTCTCGTCGCTGAGCCTTTTGCTCCTGGTCTTGTCGCTTCTTGGTTTCAATATCTTCCAAAATCTGGTCGCGTAAAGGAAAAGACATGGGGATACCAGGATCCTTAGATTGGCGAGACTTCCATGTAGGATCCTTCTTAGCAAGCTTCTTTTGCTTACGGTTATGAGCAGCAATTTTCTTCTTAATACCCTCACGAAGACGGGTAGTTCCTCTTTTACTTTTTGATTCTGAAAATAGTAGAGAGAAAACAACAAAAATAGTAGGAAAAAAACAAAAATTAGTATGCGGTGATAAAGCAAAAATCGATCAAATTAAAAGCAATCCAAAATAACATACTCTTGACTCCAAATGACATTTTTCTGTTGTTGATATTGGTTGATGGGGAAAAAAAATTCTAGTTTTTTTCAGATACAGAAAAAAAAAAAAATTTGTCAGTAGCATGCTTAAATATACGACTTCGTTCCAAAATATTTATTTCAGCCCTACACGGCTGTGGAGAAGTTGATAATAGAAACTACTGATATTGTATTCTACAATCGAAGCATTGAAACTAGTGAAAAGTGTGTTTATCATAAAAGAATAATTAAAAAAAAGTGTGAAAAGCTTTGTTTAGAAAAATTAATGAATAGTCTCAGTAGATTAAGAGGTCCTAAATAAAAGATGAACACTGAGTGTCATGAGTAAAATGTTCATTAGGCTTAATTTTTGGTACTTGCACAATACAACGACTAGGTCAAAAAAGTTCGCAAGCTCAATAATTCAACTATTTCATCAATTCGTATATTTTAAAAGTATTTAAACTCATATTGAAATACCAGTTACAGACTCAAGAATATCCTTTTCCTCCGGCTATGTCTATCAGTGGCTAACATCTGCCTAAACTGATAAATGTATTAAATAAATGTTGGAATGTCCAGTTGTTGCTTGTGACTATTTGTTTATATAAATTCACATGTATCATGTCCATATGCTTCTGTCAAGAAAGTCATGAAACCTGCCAAAATGAGGTTTTGAATATAATTGTAACTATACTTCTAACAATAGCCTATTGTGTAAACTCATTACTAATACCTCGCTGTCATTGGCAGCCTTCAGGTCGTGTACTTCACAATTCCAAAGTCCCTAAGTGGTCCATCAGGTTTTCACGGGGTAATTATTTTTTTAATATTTATAAATTAAATTTTAAAACAAATACATAAAATAGTAGTAAGACAAAAAAAAAACTTATCAAGCTTTTAGATCGTATATATGTAGATATATACATATATATAAAAATTCACATTGATTTTTTATTAGCAGGTTGAAAAAACCTCCAAAATCAAAACAGAAATGCAATTCATAAACTTCACCGCTTGACTTGGTCTTTGTTCTCTATTTACAGAATATTTCTAGTGTAAAAAGTCTTTATGAGATTCTGCGTATAGTTTCCAAAGTTACACAAGTCGGTTAGCTTGGTTGGGTATACTGAAAACAAAAGGTTTAATGGCTGGAGGGAACAGTTCCACCAATAACTTTACCACCGCCAACGGTAGCACCAGGAGTCCATCCACCAACAGAGACAGAAGAAACGTCTTCTTCAAACTTCTTGAAACGAGCCTCAAGCTCAGGTCTGAAGTTCTTGATAAGACCCTGAATGGGCCAAGCAGCGGCGTCACCCAAAGCACAAATGGTATGGCCTTCAACTTCCTTGGTAAGCTCGAAAAGCATATCAATTTCACGAGGGCCGGCTTGACCAGCCTTGAATCTATCCATAACCTTCAACAACCAAGTGGTACCTTCACGGCATGGAGTGCATTGACCACAAGACTCGTGCTTGTAAAAGTAAGAGAAACGCTGAATGGCTCTGACAATGTCAGTAGACTTGTTCATAACGATAACGGCAGCAGTACCAAGACCGGAACCGTGATCTTTAAGGTCATCGTAGTCCATGAGAACGTGTTCACAGATATCTTTTGGAAGGATAGGAACAGAGCATCCACCAGGAATAACACCCAAAAGGTTGTCCCAGCCACCGACAATACCGCCACAGTGCTTTTCCAAAAGCTCCTTAAGAGGAATAGACATTTCTTCTTCCACAGTGCATGGCTCATTAACATGACCAGAAATGCAGAAAAGCTTGGTACCACTGTTTCTTTCACGGCCAAAGCCAGCAAACCATTCACCACCACGGCGGAGAATGGTAGGAGCAACAGCAACGGTTTCGACGTTAGCAACAGTAGTGGGTCTACCAAAAAGACCAACACCAGCAGGGAATGGAGGTTTCAGTCTGGGCTTACCGGCCTTGCCTTCAATAGACTCAATCAAAGCGGTTTCTTCACCACAGATATAAGCACCCATACCACGGTGAATGTAGACATCAAAGTCGTAACCTGAACCACAGGCGTTCTTACCAATGAGACCATCAGCATATGCTTCGTCAATGGCAGCCTGGAGAATGTTGGCTTCATTGTAGAATTCACCACGAATGTAAATGTATGCAGCAGTAGCATTCATACCACGACCAGCAAGCAAGCAGCCTTCAACAAGCTTGTGTGGATCCTTTCTGATAATTTCACGATCCTTACAAGTACCAGGTTCACCTTCATCGGCATTGACAACCAGGTATCTAGGACCAGGGTTCTTTTCCCATCCAGGAGGGTTCATGAAAGACCATTTAAGACCTGAAGGAAAACCAGCACCACCACGGCCACGAAGACCAGACTTTTTCATTTCGTTAATGATCCAGTCATGACCCTTGAGAATAATCTCCTTAGTCTTGTGCCAATCTCCCATTTTCTTTGCGGATTTAAGATCATGGCCGTAATTGCTGTAAAGGTTTTGGAAAATACGGTCCTCGTCTCTAAGGCTACCATACTTTCTGGCATTCTTGTCGCTAGCAGTAGCTAAGTTTCGTCGAATAGTCTGCTTTGGGAATGTGCTGACTGCTGATCTAGAGGCTGCTATGCTGGATAAAACTCGGGTACCAGTCATGACGCTGGCACCAAAACGCTTAGAGGCAATCATTTCGAAATACTGCCAACAGAGGTGGATTGTTGTAATGAGGGCAGTTAGAGAATGTGTTTATAGACAAAATCTATTGTAAGAAAAAAAACAGAGAGGCAAAAAGGCTGGAGAGAAAAGATTATGTTGTAGCCCGTGAAAGGCGACCAATCATAATGTACGTAAAGAAAAGCGAGTGTCAAGGTGAAAAATGTAATGACATTGTAAGTAATGTTTGTTTGTAATCAGCGAATAATCATTTGTGCTGTGCGGCTGCATTTACATTTGTTAACCTTTAAGAAGTATTAAATTGGAAGAAAACTTGTAAAAGGCGATTCATGATTGTGTTTTGTTTAAATTTTTAAGAATTTATAAGACGTTTTTGTTTTTTCAGCTAGATTATTTTGCTGATGTTAACTATTTTTTTTTTTGGGTTGACCATATAAAGCGGGTTGACGGAACTTCCTGGATTCTCAAATGTTCAAATGCAAAACGGTTTAGAATCAAGAATTTCACAACTAGACGTTGATTAACAAACTCAATGAAAAATCATGACCTGGCACTAAAAAAAGCTTGATTTCAGCAACGATTTGAAAGGCGTAGAATAATGAAAAACGGCAGTAAAGCGTAGGCACATTAGAATATCCAAGAAAACATTGCACTTTTAAAAAAATCACCTCACGGTGTGTTTGAAGCAATAGGCTTTCAAAGAGGGACTTTGAAATGTTTTGGTAATTGCGAAAAAAAACATCATAAAAAGTCTCATAGCATCAAGTTTACAGTTAAAGTTTGGGTCAAGTGTATACAAGTAAGCAGTGCAGGTTGTTTTTTATCCATCCAGAATATTCTATTTAGGTCATTTGGAGAAAATAGCTTTGATTATTGTTTTATATACTCTTCATCACTGGGCAGTCAAAAAACGCTCAAACTTCAACATTGTTCATAATCATGGGAGCTGGTAAAATGTTTTTAGTAGATTTATTCAAGTATGGGCTCTACTTGTAAGAATGGCTAGAGTTCACTATTTATTAAAGATCATCATAATTGCTTTGCTTGACGTATTAAAATTATTTCAAAAATAAATTTCTATTGTGCTGAATGTGTTGAGTTTTGTAAAAAGACTGGTTTTGATTCAAGTAAGAAAAAAAATCCGGTTAGAAACTAGGCCAGTTTGTAAATACATATACCATGGTAGTTCACAAATCTATGCTTGATAAATTTCTCCACCTGTTACCTTCAAAATATTGGAAACAGGTAACTTTTCTTTTTAATAACTTAGCATTTGCTTTGTCGTTTGAAGCTCATGGAAAAAAATCCAAAGCGAGTTTTCAATTTGCTAGTCTCATCAAATTGTTAGAAATCTAGAGTTTGAAGCATTCAACATGGAAATAGTCAAAACAAAATATATATATATATATATATATATATATATATATATATATATTTCTGTAAAATGCAATCTAAAATATACATACATTGCAAATCAAGTATTAATTGTATAAAACCAAAGTCTATTTCATGTTTTAACAGCAAAATAAAAGTATATATACCTCAAATTAGCCTTTTTTAAATTTTGCTTGATTTTCTTTCTTTTCGTTCAAAACAATCTTCTCTGAATAGCTCTTTTCAAATACTTCACTAATGCTTTCAAGTAAAACTTCAATCAATATCTTTAGGCGGACATCTAGTCTCAGCTTGAAATACCCAACGTATTCTCGGCCTTTTCTAAACTCAAAATTGACTGCTTACAAGTCTTTTTTGCACCGTGAAAACAGTTCTTGGACTAACAATTCCATTTTGGAAAACCTTGATGAGCATCAACGCTTCGCAGTAACTGCTCCTAATGATTCTGTTCTGCAAATTTTGGCTGGCCCAGGCTCTGGCAAAACTACTGTTTTAGTGCGTCGCATTGCATGGCTAATTGCAAACGAACATGTGAATCCTAAAAAAATTGTGGTTTTGACTTTCTCGCATGCTGCTGCTATTAAACTAAAAACTGAACTTGGCACACTTTTGGGATCTAAATCAAGAGTCTATAATGACGGAGTCATCAGAAACACATTGGATCCTGGGATCATTTGCGGTACTTTTGACAGCATCGGCCTTCACTATCTCTCTAAATATTCGTACCGAAGCGGACTTCGGCCCAATACAATACTTGTAGATGACAAAATGAAACAGAATATTCTTCATCAAATCCTTAAGTCAAACCTTGTGCTATTCGAAGCTAATAAACTTTCGTACGAGTGGAATAAATCGGCAAATGCTTTTCTTAGAACAGGGCCATCCAAAGTCGACCGTGTTGATACTTTCACAGTTTCAAAACTTTCAGATTGGGTCATAGCTAATTGTTTTTCAGTCGAAAACTTCGCAGCACAGAGTAAAGCTCAAGAGAATCCTCTTGCCCTGTTTGTGTTAAAGCTTTACCAAAATTACAAAAAGGAAAACAATCTTTTGGATTATAATGATACTGTATCAAATTTCCAAAGGTTTTTATGGTTTAATAAAGATATTGTCCAAGACTTAGAGCATATATTTGTTGATGAATATCAAGATACTGATCTTCTACAGTACCGAATAATCAAACAGCTGGCTCTTGCAAAAAATCATTTTACTATTGTGGGCGACCGTGATCAGTCCATCTATAAATTCAGATATGCTCAAGTCAAGAACTTCAACCGCATGCGTAAGGATTACCCTGAGACTCTGCGTCACAAATTACCATCCAACTACAAATCTACTAAAGACATTGTGACCTATGCTTCTGATATTATCAATTTGAGCAAAGATCGATCTGGTTTCGAAACAGCTACAGAAGCTGTCTATCCAGGCGAAAATACTATTGGAGTTAGCGTGACCCAGTTTGACAATGAATTACAGGAAGCTAAGAGCGTTGCTGATCAAATTGATCATTTGGTCTCAAGCTTTGACGGCGCAGTCAACTTGTCAGACATTGCCATTTTGGTTCGTGCAAGAAAAACGCTGTCTAATATTCAAGTAGCGCTTGAAAGGAAAGGAATCCCATATTACGCTCATGACAGCATTCCATTTTGGGAGTCAAAGGCTGCAACTATCTATGTTGATTTTTTTAAAGCCATTTCCTCAAACAAAGAGGATCAAGCTTTTGAACGAATCATTGATTATTTGGATACTGAAATCAGTCCCAGCACTATTGCAAAAATTAAAAATGATCCCAATATTGAAGGTTCTAATATCTTTGAAAAGTTTGAAAACATTGTCACTAAAATGCATTACGCTTGTTTGATCGCCTATGATTTACCTGGATGGAAAACAATCGAAGGCCTAATTAGTATCATTAACAAATGTCGCGGATACCTTGAAACACACGACAGTCCGTTGGTAATGGAAGTGTTGTTCATTTTCATTACTGATTTTTTGACAAAATCTGCTTCAATAGATATGAGTTTTGACAAACTAAATCAACTCGGAGAGTTTCCGCGACCTACGCATGAAGAAATCAAAGCTCAAAAGTATTCGAAGGGTGAGATTGGAGAAAATCCTAATCGAGCGTACATAAACGCTTGTTCCAACATACACCTTTTGAGAAGTTTGACTGAAACGTTTGGCAACCGTTGCAAAGAGCTTGGTTTGACTGTAACAAACGGAGGAATTGGTTACTTGAATGCATTTCTAGATGATACAGTGGGACGATTTGAGTCCCTTAAAAACATGCCTAGCGACAACAGGGTTTCAATGAGTACAATACACTCTTCCAAAGGTTTGGAATGGCCTATTGTCTTTTTACCATTTCTTGACCAAGCAAAGATCTTCCAAGAAGAAGGAGTTGAAGAATCACGACGATTGCTTTATGTTGCCACAACGCGTTCAAAATGTGCGTGTTATCTTTCATACTCCAGTGATTCTGAGTTTGTTCCTGGACAAGCACCTGAAACAAGCAAGTCTTGTTCTTATGTTGAACTTTTGCCAAAAACACCAAGCGATAAGAACTTGAAGGTAAACTATTTGCATTTTCCCAAAGTTCATGAAAGTCAGATCGATTCCACAATTTCTTTTTTGAAAAAGTAATTACTTGTTATTGGGCTTAAAAGCCGGGTTCGCAAAATTGGAAGCCCTTTCAACATTTTTTTTTTTTTGATACTGTAATACATCTTACTTTGGTTACTATAATGAAGTCCTATATTTCTCGAGTAGTCGAATTTTATAATAGTGGTACAAAAATGCTTTAAATCAAATATTCATATATTTTATTTGATGAATGATTTCTGGCTTAAATGCTTTGTAAAAATGTATTGAACAAATAAATTTATTCAAGATAACAATATGTTAAAACCAAAAACTAAAAGTGAGTGATTTCTCAACGTTTTCAAAAACTTTAATAACTTTTTAATTATTTCCAATTTCGCTTATCCAGTTTACTTTCATGGTTTTTTTCAAAAAAAAATGCATTTACAATATTTCATTAAACAAATACGTCAATTTGTATGAAGTTGTTACAGAATCATGTAATCGTATGCATTTTCGTTTCTATTTTTTATATATATATTTTACGGCTATCATTACTATTACAATTATTACTGTTTTTTTAATTTTGCCCTTTTTGTTTGAACAGAATTAAGTAGTTATCATAAATTTCACATGTCAATGGCACCTTTAAATCTCAAAGCCTTTTCTGTTCTAGTCCCGTCAACACCTTGTATAGCAACATTTTGCTGCTGTTGAGAACCGCCATATCGGTTATCACCAGCCAAATGTGTGTGCACATCGTTAGTTTCACTAACAAGAACAAGACCAAACACTCTGATAGTAGCAACAAGACTAGGCACCAAAGATAACAAGTTTGCGTTGCAAATAATACCAAGCAAGTTGTTGTTAGATGCAAACGAGGCAGCATCTTTGAGAGAAGTGCATCTTCTATCAGTTTCAATGACTGGAAAGCCGTGTGCTGAAACCAAGCCGAAGCATGATTTTTTGGGTACCGATTTATCTCCAAGTTCTTGGTTTTTGTTTTCAAGTTCCGTGGCAACTATTTTTCGCAACTTCTTGGTATCTACTTCAACGCCAGAAATTTGGAAAAACACTGGGTAATTGGGCTGTTTCCAGTTCAAAACTGTACAAACGTCTGGATGAGCTGATGAAAAAATGACGCTACGGGTTGGCATGTATTGAGCATTTCCGCCGTACAGTTTACCATCCAAGCCGAAAGATGATTTCTTGAGTTTTCTGGTAGCACGAACAGCACGGACATGATCAAACAAGACTGTCAGGATACTATCAACATACTGGTTCAAATCTGGGAAACTGGAGAGACCAAGGTTAGTGTAAAGTGATTCAGCCAGCGTTGGGTAAAGAACACAAACGTCGAGCTTCAGGTCCACAGGTGCAGCAGACAAAAAGTCTTCCAAGGGAATAAATCTGGTAGAGACTGCAGAATAAAGGGCTTCGGGGGTGTTTGCCAATCTGATCCGTTGTTTACAGTCATGTCTATACTCTTCGGCTGACATCGACATACTCTTAGCGGCAATAGATACAACTTTTTCAAGATTAAGGTTACCAATTGGGATTTCAATTCCTTCAGCAACGGGAATGGTCCAGAACGGAGCGACAAGAGGGATCTTGTCTTTTGTTGAGCATACTTTAATTCTGGCAAATGATCCCGATAGTGAAGAGGCTGTGACAAAAGAAAGGGACTGTGATGAAACAGAAGCAGCAGAAGGGTGCAAACCACCGTGTAAAGAGCTTGAAAGATGATGTGATGA
Organism: Magnusiomyces tetraspermus; assembly: GCA_030578715.1. Classification (NCBI taxonomy): domain Eukaryota; kingdom Fungi; phylum Ascomycota; class Dipodascomycetes; order Dipodascales; family Dipodascaceae; genus Magnusiomyces; species Magnusiomyces tetraspermus. The sequence continues at coordinate 69,794 of JAKTYL010000108.1, forward strand.
AAACGAGGCTGGTGGCTGATGAGAAGAAAGAGAGACTGGGCCAAAGTTTGAGGTGTTTGTTGATATGATTGGAATAGGAACACTGTTGCTTACAGCGGCTGTAGATACAGTTGAGTTCTGGTTTGTGTTTACAGAAGACACCCCAGAAACTAAACTGCTGAGTGCACTACTAATAAGAGGCGAATCTGATTTTTGGGACTGAAGTAACAATTGGACTTGAGACTGTGTAGACTCGTTAGGCTTGTTGAATGGAGTGACAGTAGAATGAGAAGCTGCAATTGAACTAATGCTCTGACTTTGAGTTGACTGTTGCTCAATTTGAGATGTAGATTTCCAGTAGGTGTCGAACTTTGTAATTTCCAATGGTTCTCCAGAGAATGGTCTAACAATTTGGAACGAAAAATTGAGCTTTCCAACAGTGTGAAGTCTCATATCAAATAGAGGCAAGGTACAGTAATGCTTGGTACCAAGGGTTTCAAGACACTCTTCTTTATTTCTGCTCTGAGAAACACCATACCCATCTGGACTGTTAAAAATATATGGCAAAGCAGCTGTTTTAGCCACAATACGTGTTCCGTATGTAGGATAAATTTCAAAATCAATACCAAAGTTTTCCAAGGAATTGACCTGGAAAGAAACAACACGGTCAGTATCTGAGAAGGGAAGAATGATGTTTTGAGGAATGATATCATGGTTTCCTCGAGAAGCCACTGTCAACCGGCCAGCAGGAAGAGAGTTATCACCTTTATCAAATTCAATTGGTTTTTTGCCAGACACTGAAGGAGGATCTATATCACCATTTTCCAATGCCATGTTTGAACTAATACTTGCAGGGGAAGAGAATATCGAAGATTTGTCGCCAGCCTGCTCACCGAAAGAAGAGGCAATGCTGGACTGCAAATAGGATGAATAAGAAAATGGAGTGGCATCAAAGATGAGCTGAACAAAAATATTCTTGTCCAAAAAGTTGTGGCCATACTTGCGAAATGGAAGAATTGGAGGGGGGAGACTTAAATCAGGAATGCCGTCAATGTCGCCATTTTCAATGTCCATCATTGTGTCATCTTTGGGTGATAAAGCTGAATATAAAGATGTATCAAACTCGTTTTGGTTTGAGCTGGTATTGAATGAGCTTTCAAAACTATCGTTTTGGATAGACATAACACGAGAATGATCTAATGGCGAGTCTACTGCACCAGGGTACCCAGAGTCACCATTTGAAAAGCTGGGCGTTTTCTCAGCATCTTTCAAAAGTTTGGCTCTAACCAGAGCCTTAGCCAAGTGCTCCATACAACGAACACGGCCTTCCCAAGTTGCATAATAAAGTGGAGAATGTCCGTCTTCGTCAAGAATATCAACAAAAGCATGTGCATTTATAAGCTCATGAACAGTTTGAGAGTGACCTTCAGTTGCAGCATAAAAAATGGCAGTCCATTTGTTAAGTTTATCAACCTCATTGACATTGACATTATAAGAGGTCAAAAGCTTGATCAACTTTGCGTGCCCAGCTCGTGCAGCAATGTGAATAGGATAAAGGCCTTCAGCATCTGGTCGCATAGGAGGTTGTTTACTCGGCGAACACTCTAGCAACATTTTTGCAGCATCATAAACACCGTATTGGCAGGCAAAGTTAAGAGGAATGTAAAACTTTTCTGCATCACTGGCATCGGTTTTCGCGCCTAATTGAATCAGTTTGCCAACACATTCAGAGTGCTTGGTTATAATCGAACACAACAACGGCGAAAAGTTATCTTTATCAAGGGTATCTAAAACTTTTCTGCTTCGATCCACAATCTTTGAAATAAGATCGACATGATTATAAATACACACATAATGTAAAGCAGTTCTTCCATAAGTATCTTCAATCTCAGGATTGACTCCTTCTTTTAAGGCCAAGTCAACAATTGTTTTTCGGCCTGATATACATGCTTTGTGTAAAACAGTTTGACCAGTAATTTCGTCTTTTGCGTGTATATCAATGTATCCGCTGTTGTAAAGAGCAATCAAAGCGGCGTCTGACGCTTTAGTAGGAATTGCAAGAAGGAAAATGCTAGTCATTTGCTCTTTAGCACCTTCTAATAAAGAAAGTCTAGATATCCACTCAGCAAGAACTTTTGGAGTATTTTCGCTGGCAATTGAAGAAGCTGTTTTGATGAATTCATGATAAAGCTCATCAGTAGCTCGAGAATCAGAGCCAGCAGAAGACGGCCGGTTAGATCCACTACTGAAAAGCGTATGTCGATTGTACTGTTGCTGCAGGGTATGAAGGTGATTTGGATCACCCTTTGAAACAGCAGTATTAGAGCTTGAGGCATCATAATCAGACAAGGAAATATCAGGAGCCTCATCTGAGACCAAGTCTTTGGTATTATTAGAAGTGGCAGTAGCACCCTTGGCCTCAAAAATGACAGACTCACCGTCTGACCAAGCTTCTAATTCAAGAATGGAAGAAGAAGCCAAATCAGACATTTCAGCCAACTCTTCACGATGAAACACAGGCTGTACTTCGACAGCACGAGAAAGGTATAGTTCTTTTGTTTGTGATTTTGAACGCTTATCCCATTTTTTCAAAACTTTTGAAAAAGCTGTAGCATTTAGTTCAATAAACTGTTCTAGCTTATCAAGATCACGCAAAAAGCGTTGAAAGCCTTCATGAAGAGTAATAGACGAAAGAGAAGACTTAGAAAACAGAGATCCTGCTACGTAAGCATTGTTTTTCTTGTCGCAAAGAATCTCGAGACGCAACTTCAGTTCAGCTTCCTTTTGAAGATAAAAGAGGTTGACTTTTTCAAGTTCTCGTTCAATACGGAAAAAGAACGTAGCTTTATTGGCTTTCAACGCATCTTGAATTTCTTGGAGTGTTCCAGCAGGTGCAGACAAGGATTTTATAACCTGAAATCAAATATCTAGAGTTAACAACTATTAAAGGTCTTACATCTAAAGCATTGAGTTTTTGAACTAGGAATCATACCTTTTTAAGGGCCTTATAATTCATAAAGTAGTTGGCATACTCGGGAATATCAAGCTGGCGTTTCGCCAAGTACTTTCCATACTTCATGATGACGGTACAATGATTATTGTGATTAAGTGTATATTGAAGAAACCAAAGATGCGAATGGAAACAAGAAAGAGAGTGAAAATTTTACAGATTTAAGAAATACGAAACTATCTAATCAAAGACCAGGGACATTTGTGAATACTAACCCGCTACGATGGGATCAATAGCCAATGGGCCAGGCACGTGGATAGACACGTTTTTAACGGGCGACTATTGTTGCTTTGTAATGATTGGTAATATCATTTGTCACGCTTTGTAATTGATTAGTCTGATTAGGTGCAAGTCACATGTTTTAAACCACACACCGTTCTTGCTCACGTTCTCAAACACTATACATGCATACATCGCCTCTCTCACTTGATATTAGCTTACTGGATTGCTTGCGTGAGGCTATATTTATAACGCCTGAATACCTCGGAGAACTTTAATTTCATGGTCAATTTCCTCATTAAGAGCAATTTCTATTGAGTTTCTTGCGTTTTGTCTTTTTTCTTCTTACCCTCTACTCAATTCCTATTATTTCGACCGTTAACTTTTATATTCGACGTTTATTCAAGAAAACGCCTCTGTTCGATACTTTATATTAAAGATTCATCAGATTTGTACTCATTGAAACTCATTCGAAACCTACTCCGCTAAGAATGTCCATCAACTCGTCGACCCCAACTACTGGGTCTTCTAGTACTCGCAAGTCGTTTGTGTATATCAACGATTCTTATCATCAAATTTACACTAACGACCCCCATCGCCTTTCTGACGCTGCTATCTACGCTAATAAACGCAAATATGGTGTCTACTCAATGCCTGGTTTCCCCACTGTAGGCGTTCCAAGCAAATCTTCTGGTAAGTTTCTGCTTATTTATATCTATTTTAATTGCCTCACCTGTAATTGAGCGTTCAAATTGACTTTTTTTCTTCTTCTTGCCTTTTTGTTTTGTTTTCATAAATAGGAACCGCTGCAATTCTTGCCGAAAAGACAGATGTTTCACCCAAACTTTGGACTCCCGAAACTTCCAAAACCGGTCTTAAAGCTGCAACCTTAGCAAGTAGCCACCCAATCGACGTCAAAATATGGAAACCCAAACTCGCCCCAGCTGCTAAAACTGCAGCTCTTATCTCTCGCGACAAAACAGTGTTCCCCAAAGAAGACCGTAATACTATTCTTGAAAAGGGTCGCGGAAACGCTAACCAAGCTGCAACAGCCGCTCATGCAGTTCCAGCTATCGATACGGCTCGTGCTGCTGCTCCTGAAGCTTATGCCTGGGGTGACCGTTCCAAAACCATCTCCGACGCGGGGCTCGCAGCTTCCACCTACACACACTCTAAAAATGGTACCGGTCGCGCTGCTTCTTTGGCCTCTTCTGGCTCATTCGCCTCTTCTTCTACTTTCACTCAAAGCAGTGGTCTCGGAGACTCGACAGCACCAAGCAACGCAAACATGCTCCGCAATTTGGGAAACCTTGAGGAAATCGCTCGCAAGAAAGCCAACGAACGTCTCGCCAAAATTTACAACCCGACTTCCAACACTAACATTTACGCTCCCAGATACGGCACACCTGCTAGTAATGGCGGGGCTGCTGCTGCCGCTGCTCATATTTCTTCTGAGCATGAATCAGTTAGACTTGCTCGTGAGCGTGAAGATGCCATCAATGCCGCCAACCAGTACGAGGCAGTAATGAACCTTGCCCGCGAACGCGCCGAAAACCGTATTTCTCAAATCAACCAAGAAGTTTATTACAAGAACCCTCTTCTCAACACCCAGTACTACCAGGAGGCTTTGGCAATTGCTCAAGAAAAGGGCAATGCCCGAATGGAAAACCATGGTAAAATTGACATTGGTGGAGGTAAGTTTATGAATCAGAGTGATGTTGACGCAATTGCTGAACGCAATGTCCGTCCGGTTCTTATGGAGATTTCTGAAAAGGCCTTAGCTCAGCGTCAAGCCGACGAAGACCGTCGTCTTGCTGAAGAAGAAGAGCGCAAACGTGTCGCTGAAGAAAAGAAAATACTCCAAGACAAGAAAGCTGAAGAACGAAGACAAGTCTCTGAGGAAAAAGCTGCTGCTAAAGCTATTCGTAAGGAAGAAGTTGCAAAGCAAAAGGCTGAGATTGCAACCCAACGTAATGCTGAGCGTGAACGTCGTGATGCTGAGCGCAAGGCCGCTGAAGAAAAGAAGCAGCAGGAACGAGCCATTGCTGACAAGAAAAAGTCTGAAGAGCGTGCTCAAAAGGCTGACTTGCGTGCTAGACAAAAAGCTGCTAAGCAAGAACTTATGGAACAGCGTCGCAAAGAAAAGCACACTCTTAAACTTGCTGCACAGGCCACTGCTGCTGCCGCAGCTGCTGCTAAAGAAGCCGAGAAATTGGCTACCGCTGAAGTTCAAAAGACTAATGCTCTTGTTTCCCAGGCTAACGCTAAGCTCCAAGCTGCCAAATTAGCTGAGTCAGAAGCTACCAACTCGCTTGATGTTGAAAGAGCACAGGCTGATGTTGCTCAAGCTGAAGATGATCTTGCTGCTGCTCAAGCTGCTAAAGAGGGTGCTGAAGATCGTAAGGCTGAAGCCTCAGCTAAAAAGAGTGAGGCTGACGCTAAGGTCCACGATGCTGTTGCTGCTCAGAAGGACATGGAACGTAAATACCAAAAGGACATTGCTGATATTTCTAAACTTGATCCCACTGCCATCTCTAAAGAAGATCTTGAGGAGGAAGATGAAAAGGTTGATGAAGAAATCAGAAGCATTCTCAACACTGCTGAAGCTGATGTTGATGCTGAGCGTACCGCTAAAAGGGGCATATATCAGAATGAGAACGCTTCTGATGCTTCCTTTGCTACGGCTGAAGATGATTCTATTTACTCTGCTAATATCAAGTCTAACAGCTTGGTGGGCAAAGGCAAGAAAGGAAACAAGAGCTCGTTGGATACTGAAAATTCAAAGCCCAAGGCTATTCAACAATACCCTGAACCATCTGCTAAAGGCTCTACCTTGCCAGCTCAAAGTGCTTTAGACGAGGAGTCTGTTTACAATGATGATCAGTCAAATTACGGTACATTAACTAGCGCTGTTCCTTTGGCTTCTTCTTCTGGTCATCAAACAGCTGAACCTGATGTCTTGCCTCTTCCTGCAGGTTCTTCCAACAAAGTCACAGAAACAAAAAAGCCAGCCAACAAGAACATTGATGGCGAGACTTTCGAAATGTTGGAATCCGTCAAGTACGAAGATGCTGTTGTTGCTACTGGAGCAAAGACTCCTGGAGATGGTGCCACTATCAATACAAATGCATCAGTTTTATCTGATCCTGCACCTACTCCCAAGCCTGAAGTTGCCAAAACTGGTACTTCAGAAGCTGCTGCCGCTACCACTTCTAAATCTGCTGAGAAGAAGAAAAAGGGTACTTCTGCTCTTTTCTCTAAACTTAAAAACGCAGTCTACTCAAAGACCTCCTCTTCCCCTACCTCTTCTCCCGCTGAATCATCTAATAATGCTTCTGCTGCTGCTGCTGCTGCTGCTGCTACCAAGAAGACCAATACTCCTTCTGCTAGTACTAAGCCTGTTTCTAAAGCTACTCCTTCCACCACTCCTAAAGCCGTTTCTAGCCCTGCTGTTGCTGCTACCCCTAAAAACGTCACTGCCACTAAGCCCCATGCTAAACATCATGAGCGCACATTTTCTGGATTTTCCCAAGGTGGTGATGAATATGAAGAAGAAGAAGAAGACATCCACCAGGATGATCTCACAGCCCCGTTCAAGGATCATGACTCTATTGTTCTTGTAGGACCTACAAAAGAAAATGTCAAATACACTGCAGTTGCCCCCCTTGACACTTCTGCTACTACACCCGCCAACAAAGAAATCGGTGAATACGATTATGTTGAGGACGAGTTAGATTCACCTATAGACGCTTCCCTCAAGTACAAGACAGTTGACTTGGCTGGTGTCACTGCTGACCACAGCGATACCAAGCGTACTGCTTCAACTTCTAGTTCCCTTGCTGGTGAAATTTCTTCTTCTGCTCCTCGTTCTTCTAGTGCGGAGACTAGAGAGCCCTACTCTATGGCTCCATCAGCGGCCTACGCCACAACTGCTACTGTTGGCCACCCATCAACTGCTATTGCTACCACTGTTGCAATTGCCGAAAAGCAGGCTGGAGATTCCCCAGAGGTAGATGATGCCGTTGTTGTTGACGAGCGCCGAGAATCTGAAGAGTCTCAAAAAGGTTTTCTTGGTAAAGTCATTGGATCTTTAGTTCCTGGCAGCAGCCGCAAGAGTAGTGACTCTTCTACTACTGGAACCAAGGTGACTAAAGATAAAGATGAGGAACATTATACCCCAGTTTTCAAGGAGGATGTTGCTTAATTGTGGAAAACGTGGACTACTCTGAAGTCTGATGTAACACGAAAACAAAAGAAAATGTTTCTAACCAAATGCCGGTTTTTTTTTTCATCAAATCAATGCACGGACACCCGTTGTAATTCTTCATCCTTTATTCATGTTTTTGTTTTTGTTTTCAAATATGTTTCTAATTATTATTCTTTTTTTAACTTATTTTCTTTATATATGACTATTGTTTTTCTGCTTAAAAGGGTTTTTTTTATTTGTTGTTTATTTATTGCAAAGTCTAATGCGACTTCATTTAATTAATAAATAATGTGATGTTAATTTAATATATATATATTTTTTGCTTAATATTGAATGATTAATGCTTTCGGAAAATATTGTTTGCTTTGCGTTGGAATAAATTGCTATGGTTTTCTATTTCCAAATATATGAATATAAATGAAAGATCATGCAAACAAGGCTTCTGAAAAATACGAAATAACAATTGCAATGGGTTAATAGAAAATATAGAAGACAATTGATACGATGTTTATGTTTTTTTTCGTTTACAAATTCACAAAAATTTATTTTGAAATTCTTTTTTCAAGCATCATCATCATCATCATCTCTAGATTCCACTGTTTCATCCCACTCTTGTGATAGCTAATGGTCTGCATATATAAGTACCATAAAAATGGAATTTAGCCATTTTTAAGGAAAACTTTCTTGCCGATTAATCAGCCTTGACACCCCGCTTTTTTCATAATTGAACAAGTCATCCTTGGAAATGGCTAAAAATGACTATTAATAGCTGACACTGGATGTATTGGCGTGTCTAATCTTCTAATATTAAAAGTTGATCAAGCTAGAGAAAGTGAGAAAAAAAAAAAAAAAAAAAAAAAA
>JAKTYL010000109.1:0-76323 GCA_030578715.1 Magnusiomyces tetraspermus
AAAAAAAAAAAAAAAAAAAAAAAAAAAAACTCAAACTTAAACTCAAAAAAAATGAAAATCAGTCAATTCCATTCATATTAATCTGTAAAAATCTTCTTTTAAATCTTCTCCAGTCTAAAATGCAAATGAATTATAAATTAGTCTAAAAAAAAAGATTTATATGTATATATGTCTATATATGTTTGTGAAAACTATTTTTTGATTTTCTCATTACGTCTACTCAAAATAAAGTCCCGAAAGACCCGTTATTGAAACGTTATTTAAACAAACTGAAGAACAAAAACAGCCAGAGCACCCAAAAGAGAGGTAGACTCAATGGCGTAAACAGCAGCGGCACCGTTCTTGGAGCTAGCAGAGCCAGTGACAGAAGCAGTAGCAGAAGCACTGCCGCTGTGGGAGCCAGAACGGGTGCCAGTAGCAGTGATGGCCACAGAAGTGGAAGAAGACTTGGCCTTGCACTGGTAAGAGTCGCCGCGGATACCGTTGTCCTGCTGGAGAGCGTTCCAAGAAGAACAGTTGAAGCTTTCAGAGTCAGAGTTGATGTTGACACCGCCGCGGACGGTCTGGAGATCGGGGAGAGTAGCATTGTCAAAGTTGCCGACAAACTGGACAGCACCGCCAACAGAGTTCAAGACTGGGAAGCCAGAAAGAGAGCTGAGCTTGGTGTTGTTGGCGATTTGGAAGCCACCACCAATGGTCTCAAGGATGGGGAAAGAAATGTTGGTAAGCTTGGAGTTGGAAACAATGGCCAAAGAGCCGCCAATGGCCTTGACCTTGTTAAGCTGAATGTTGGTGACGCTGGTGTTGACAAAAGAGATGGTAGAGTTGATGGTGGTAAGGTTGTGAATGTCGACGGATTTGGCGTCACGGAAAGTGACGTTGTGGGCAGAGGTCAAGTAGGGGAAGTTAAGGACAAAAGAGTTGGCAGTGGAAGAAATGTCCAATTCATTGACAGATCTGAGAGCAAAGTCGATGGAGGTCATGTTGATGTTGTTGTTAATGTTGAGGACGGAAAGCTTGGTGGGAGCAATGCCGGCAATAGAGCCCAAGGTGGTGTCAGAAACAATCAACTTGTCGACGGAAGAAACAACAGAGGCAAATCCAATGTTGGAAAGCTTGTTGAGGGTGATGAGGTTGAGCTCGCTGACAGAGGTCAAAGATGGGAAGTCAGCGGTGGTCAAAGATTCGAGGATTTCAAGAGTCAAAGCCTGGGAAATGTTGGCGAGCTTGGGAGCAGCAATGCTGGTAAGAGTGGTGACATTCTTAGCAATGACGGAGCCTTGGACTGATTGGACACCGTTGATGGCAGCAGTGACGAGGCCGGAAGAAAGAATGATATCACCCTTGAAAACAGTGCAGCCAGCAATCTTGTCGAGATCAGACTGGGAAGTAGCAGTGACGGAGCTGGAGCAGACGTTAGAGGAGGAGGAGGAGGAGGAGTCGGCTAAAGATGGATGGTGTTAGTTGGGATTAATGAAAACAGGGATTTTGGGATTTAAAAAAAAACTTACCAAAAGCGACGGCGGACAAGGCCAAAACAGGAGCAACAACAGACTTGAAAAGCATTGTTCTTGATTAAATTAAACGAATGTATAAAGTGAGTTATATATTTGTGAACAAAAATGGGTTTAGTTGAAGAGAGAAAAAAAAAAAAAAAAAAAAAAAAAAAAAAAAAAAAAAAAAAAAAAGAGAGAAAGAAGAAAAAAAGGAGAAAAAAATGAAAAAATTTCGGGCAGATCAAGGGGTATTTATAGGCCCTCAATACCAGCAACAACCAGCAACGACAAAAGGAGGTGTGTACTCAGATGTATGAGAGTCAAACGCGATTCTGGGTAGGGGCTTTTTCTGGCATTCCATTCGGATCCGCCCGGGTTGAAAAAATACTCGGTACTTGAGAAACGTGACCAGAGGCCGTTTGTGTAGTGACTTGGGCGTGGATTATTATGTAATTAATCAGTTAATGGGCCGCTGTGGAATAACAAATAGATTAATCGCCATTAGCAAAAGCTCTTGTGCTCGTAGTCCGACTCGAGTCTGTCCTACAAGTTTTGTGATGCATCCCGAACTTGCTTCATCACATGATACGTAAGGGAGTACTCGGTACAGGCGTCTAATAATAATTAATACTCCTGGTAATTAATAGTAATAGTAATAATAATTATTATTATTATTAATTAATTCATTAATGACCCTATTGGTCCCTCTCTGATCCCAAATACACCCTGTTTGGTCGCATTAAATGCCATTTTAATTCCTCTCAACTCGCAAATCCAGCTCCTAAACCACCAGTCACGAGACCTGCACGCCTCCAAATGCCAATTTTTCACCCACTTGCAATTGTCGACGTTTAACGTGCCAAAATTCACATCAAACAAGCTTTTTTCTTTTTTTTTTTTTCTGGCTGGAATGTGCGGCGGAATATTTGGTTTTTTTATTTTTTTTTTTTGACAAATTTTGGCAAAACGACCCAAATGGGCCAAAGCCGCGTGTCCCAAAACATGCACTCTTGTTTTTTTTTTTTTTTTTTTTTAGGCGCCGCGCGTGTTTGTTTGGGTCTACTTTGCTGGTTCCGTGCTCTGCGTGTGTCGTCGTTGTAGCTTGGGCCCGGGGTTACGGCTGTGCGGAACACTATGCTCTATTGTGGTTTGGCGTGTTTTTGGCGTAAAACTGCTGTTGACGCGTTTTAACGTGTTTTTGGTGGGCGCGTGTGTCTATCAGCCTACGGACAGAAATTTGTCCATGCAGATAGATTACACAGCGTACGAGAGTGATGGAATAGAACGTGGTTCAAAACGTACTAAAAGCGCGGCTAATGGAAGATTTTTTTTTTTGTAGATTTAGAGTTGTGCTCTTTTACCTGAGTATACCGAGTATATGCCATCTGAATAATCGCAAAAAAAAAAAAAAAAAAAAAAATAGACCGAATCGAAAAGCCCCTTTGTATGTCGTAAGCAGCCATCTCTACAACCTTCATGCCAGAGAAATAAATGCGAATGTATGTGCAATCCATGTAAAGTCCTGCTACTCCCATTGTCCATTGTGAGATTTGACTTTTTGTTGTATATGCTTTTTTTCTTTTTGTTTTCAACTCAAAAGAAACATTGCTTTCAAGTGTCAAGTTCAATGTGCCTGGTCCCATTCCAAGTTTGGTTCTCCATTTTCCATAGTTTTTTTTCTTTTCTTTACTGTTGCTAAACGCTAGTGAGCGTGGACTCCAGGAAGGCTTAGAAAAGGGTTGTGAATGTGACTTTGGAATAGGCTGCTACATACCTGAGCTTGTGTGTGTGTGTGTGTGTGTGCTTTTGGAATGGATCGTGTACCTGAAAATAAAAAAGACATTAAAGGGCTAACGACGATCTTGAACCATGAACGCCCTTTTTTTTTTTTTTTAACTACGGGCCTGCGGATAATCAACCTCTTGATTTCGATTGAATAAGTGTTGAATCAAAAATTTACCAAACACGGTCCCTCCATGTCCAGTACACCTTCACTTACCTGTGCCTGGTTTTTTTTTGATTGTATTCTCTTTCTTCATTGTCACCTTTACCCTCATCTCTGCATTAGCATGTCGATTTCTATCTTTTCTTTCCCTTTTTTTCAAGCAAGAATGTAGGCTTTCATTTCATCGATTCCTTTTTTTCATTTTTCATTTAATTTTTTTTTACAATTAAGGTACAAGGTTGTATTCACAACTGTACATGTTTTAGAAAAAAAAAAAAAAAAAAAAAAAAAAAAAAAAAAAAAAAAAAAAAAAAAAAAAAAAAAAGCGGTACCTGAATAAAAAAAAAAAAAATATGAATGAACGGAAAAACTGAAAAAAATTGGAGGAGCGCCGAAAAATGAATAGAGAACTGAAAAAAGGAGTTTTTTTGTTTTTTTGTTTTTTTTTCAATGTGCGCTGATGTTTATGTATTAACTTTTGATGTTAACTTGCTGGTGTCGTTATATTTGGATGTATCTTATTTTATTTTTTTGGCAAAGCTTGCATGAATAACTTGGCTTTTAAAGGCTTGGAAGAAAATTTACAACTAATCGTTGACTGGTAAATGGCAAACTAGCAAGCTGGGATCATGCTAGTTTGTGCGTGTGTACTTGGATGTGTGGCATGACAAACTAGTTGATTCTTCAAGCTTGTGCAATGCTTGTAGAACCATTCATGAGCCTGGTAACCTGAGGGCTCGTAAGCTCGTAAACTTCTCCTAGACTCGATTATGCACTCCCATCCACGTTGATTATCAGCTCTCAAAAAACCCTTTATTCAATCCCTTTTTTTTCCAATTCTTTTGTTCTCTGGATATCACTCTTATCGTCCTACAGACACGCACGCTTGTTACATCATTAAGCTAAATTTCAACGTCTGTGACTCTATCTACATACAATCCTTATCCTTCTTTGTTTTGATTTGTTCTATATTAACTTTCGTTGACTTGTTCTTTATATCGTTAAAAACTCAATATACATCAAATTCAGGATTGGATTTAGTTACAATCAACCACTTTTTTCGTTGATCAATTCCTGATTAGTGTGCTTATATATATATTTGGCTCTCTCACATTCTCGCGCGCAAAGTTCACAGAGTCAAAAAAAAAAAAAAAAAAAAAAGTCAGACAATTAACTAGTCATTGAGTGCCATATATATTAAGCGTATAAACTAAAACAACATTTCAAAAACTGTACAACCTCTATCTACCTCTCTAAATTTAACTGCTCGTGTGAGCACCTTCTTTTTGTTTTTGTTGAGTTTACAAGTGCGTAATGTCAACTGAATTCTTTATATAATGTAGAACAACATTAAGTAAAAACACACCAAATAAAAAACCGTTACACAGCCTTGCGTCGTAGATAGTTGTAAAAATCCATAAACTAGTTTTGGCAAAACAAGCAAAAATCAAACCCATTAACTAATCCGAACTTAACTATATATATTAAATCCTTGAATGCATATAACCTCATCCTTTTACTTTTTACCTCCGATTGGACTTTGCACGCTCCAATTCAAATCCAATCTTCCGTCAGCCGCCCTATAGTTCTCAATCTTTTCCACCACTTCTCTTGCCGACTTTGCAAAAACAACAATCTGTCTATTGCCTTGCGAAATAAACCCTGCCTCGACAGCGCTGTTTATCCAGCTGACAAGGCCATCGAAAAAGCCGTCGACGTTGTAAACCACGACCGGCAGCGAGTGGATGCCAAGCTGGTTCCAGGTGATGACTTCAAAAAGCTCTTCTGCGGTTCCGTAGCCGCCCGGCATGGCAACAAATGCGTCGGCTAGGTGTGCCATTGTGCTTTTGCGAGTGTGCATGTCCGACACAATGGTGGTTTTGGTGTTGGGGCGAGAATTGGAGGTTGAGGAATCTGGGATGGTGTCTTTTTGTTCGTGCTTGATGAGAGCTTCTGGGATAATACCATGGACATGGCCATTTCTTGATTCAACAGCTTTAGCAATTGAGCCCATGATACTAAAATAAAATAAATGTGTCAGTTAAACAAAAGATAAAAGCTAAGAAAAAAAAAAAAAGAAAAAGGACTTACCCAGTAGTTCCTCCGCCATATACAAGACCCCAATCCTTGTCAACCAAAAGGTTTCCAAGCTCTTGTGCAGCGTCACTATAGACTTTAGAATTTCCAGGGCTTGATCCACAAAAGACGCAGATGAACTTGGAAGGTTGTTTTGTTTCTGTAGTCATTTCCAAAAAAAAAAAAAAAAAATGTCAACGGTGGAGTAGCATTGACCTCTGAATAGATACAAATGAACAATCTGAATCAACAATTTGCAAAGGCACAATGATGTAATAGTCACATGAATGTCATTAGTGATTTGTTAATCATGACTAATCATTAGTAACTAGCATCACGTTCAGTCCCCTTTTCATGCGCAAAGCTTGACGTGTCTTAAAGCCAAAAAAAACAAACCACCCAGCGGTTTGCATGCATGGCCTTTGAAATGGTCTCATTTGCACGTGATTGCGACTGCCCACACATATCTGCACATAACAAGCTTGCGCTACTCCTTCCACGTCTTGTTTAACTCTATTTTTGTCACTGCCACCATTTTTTGTTTTTCTGATTCCATTTTTTTGATTAAAATTTTCCCTTTTGTTTCTACTCCTTTTTTTTTTTTTTTTTTTTTTTTTTTTTTTTTTTTTTTTTTTTTTTTTTTTTTTTTTTTTTTTTTTTTTTTTTTTTTTTTTTTTAGTTTGAATCTTTACTAGTGTACCCTTGTTATATATATATATATATTTATAACTTTTTTGCATATATACATTTTTGCACACACACACAGCATATCCTTTTGGGTTTTTTCTTTTTTGATAACAAACCAGTGTATATTTCATAAATACAAAGCCTTGCTGATTATATCTGCACGAACTATACTCGATATTCTTTTTGGTATGTGTTGATACTGTTGGTTGCTGTTTTTTGGTGGTTTTTGTTTTTTTTTTTATCCTTATCAGCCAAGATACTTGTCTCTTTGACTTTGTGGATGACACTCCCTGAGAACTCCCTGACGCTCCTTAATCTCTCCATTCACGGGCCCCAATCTTTGGACTTTGACTACAAACAAACAAAAAAAAACAGTCTTCTAGATCTGCATAGACTCGAGTACACAAGCAGCATTTACATCTAAAAGCCACCTTTTGACTGTTTTTTGTTTTTTTTGTGAGAGGCTAAGCTTTTTTTATTGAAGGCTGGTTTCTTAAAAAAAAAAAGGGCCTGTGTTGACTTTTACGCATACGTTTTGTCACATATTCACATTCACACACACACACACATACACCAATTTTTTTTTTTTACCCTGTCAAGTACTAACCTTTTTTTTTTTTTATCTTTTTTTTTTTATTTCTTATATCATTACAGCCTCCTTTATCCTTTGATATATATTTATTGATTATATAAATATACACCTTGCGACAAAACAACACAAGAAGAAGAGCAGCAAATAGCATACATTTACTCATTCTTTCGACTTGACCATATCACCAATTAACGTCACTCTTCTTTTACATCCCACCGTCACTATCATATTCTCAATATATATATAAACACATTTTTGTTTTTATATATTGTTACTTTATATTTATCTCTACAAACACTACTAAACTAATACCACTTGCACGACAATAGTTATTGAACAATGCCTGGACAACAAGCTGAATTACGACGAAAACTTGTCATTGTCGGAGACGGTGCTTGCGGAAAGACCTGTTTGCTGATGTATGTACTTTTTAACTTGTCCTTGACTTGTTGGCCATAACTTGCTTGTGTCCTCCTTACTAACCTTTTTTTTTTTTTTTTTTTTTTTTATCCTTCCTCTAGAGTCTTTTCAAAGGGCACATTCCCTCAAGTTTACCTTCCCACTGTTTTCGAAAACTACGTTTCGGATGTCGAGGTCGATGGCAGACACGTGGAGCTCGCACTGTGGGATACTGCTGGTCAAGAAGATTACGACCGTTTGCGTCCATTGTCATACCCAGACTCGAACGTTATCCTCATCTGCTTTGCCATTGATTCTCCAGACTCGTTGGACAATGTCCAGGAGAAGTGGATTTCCGAGGTGTTGCATTTCTGCCAGGGTGTTCCAATCCTCCTTGTCGGCTGCAAGACGGATCTCCGATTCGACCCAAAGACCATTGAAGAGCTCAAGCGCACTTCCCAGCGTCCCGTCACTTCTGACGAAGGCCAGGCTGTTGCACAGAAGATTGGAGCCATCAAGTACCTCGAATGCTCGGCCAAGACTCAGGAAGGTGTCAAGGAGGTCTTTGAGAGTGCCACCCGTGCTGCTTTGCAAACCAGTAAAGATACGCCTAATAAGAAGAGAAAGTGTGTTATTTTGTAATTGAAAGAAAGAAAAAGCAAAATAATATAACAACCAAACGAAACGAAGATTTAAAATAAAAAAAAAAATTTGAAGATTTTAAAAAAACCGTTTGCAAGATAAAAAATATCATGTCTTTGTGTGAAAGAAGAAGAACAAAATAATAAATACTAGTATTAATAATAATGATGATAATAATAACGTAATAATTCGCACTGCTAAAGTAGAGTTTATATTTTGTATACCAATTTGCTACTTTAGCTGCTAGTAGTGTTTATGCCCATTAGTGTATATTAGCATCTCTTAGCAGAGAGTTTAGCGTCAACACTGTCAACAGGCTTAGCCGTAAGCAAAAAAAGTGAGTCAAGTCCATTTTTTTGTTTTTGTTGCCACCTTCTCCAAAACAAGTGTAATACACACACACACACACACACAGTATATATTAGCTCAGGAGTGTGTGTAGATATAACTGTTACATATGCTACTGTTACTATCGCCATTACACGCTCTCTTTAATTCTTCAATTCTTTAATTTGTTTCTTGACACGTTGCTCGACACGTCTATTTGTTAATTGTTTTGCTAATTTACTAAATTACGCGTTTGTTTATAAATTCACACCCTTTCAACACAATGAACTACTCCGACCAAAACTTGTGGCTGCGCCAGCAACCCCCCGACCCATTCCATGACAACCATTCTCCTCCGTTCCAGGACAACAGCAACAGCAACAATCTCCACAGCTCTCAAAACCCTCACAATAACCCGCCCATGTTCCAAGCCAACTCGCCTTCGTTTCACGATGATTCCCTCGGCTCGCCGTCTCGCTACGGAATGACACACATGTCTCCAACGTTCCGGTTCATGTCGGATACGACCGGTGGGTTTAACGGGTCTCTCAACGGGTCCTCTAATCCGGGTATGAGTCCGAACATGGCAATAAACTCTGGGCTGGCCATGAGTCCTAACATAAACATGAGTGCCGGCCTGGCTATGAGCCCCAATTCAATGCTAGTAGCTTCAGACCCCTCATCGCCCGTCGGCTCATTTGGATCTAACGAGTTTTATTTGAACATGGCATCGCCCCCATTCATGAGCAGTAATATGAATACTGCTAATAACAACGGCAGCATCAATAGTAACACCAACCACATGAATATCAGCAATTCTCTCAAAACGTCGCCAACAGCCCACCTCGGCTCGCCACTTTTGAATTCGCCGCCGACACATAATCTTAACTTTAACGCGAACCAAGCTCATAGCCAATATCAAGCTCACCATCATCATATTCCTTCGTCGCCTAAGCCTATTGGTTCTAGTCTTAGTAGTTCCAAACCTTCTTCTGTTCCTTCACGAGTCAGAAAAAATTCATCAGCAGCTGCTTCTTCGTCGTCGTCATCGTCGTCGGCCGTCGTAGCTGCCGCTGCTGCTGCGGCTGCGGCTTCATCTTCTCTCTTGTCAAACTCTCTGCTCTCAAACTCTTCTTTATCTTCTAAGCCCTTTGCTGACGATTCTTCCAAGAAACAAAGCACCACCACACACTCGTTTTCTGCTATTGATGAACAAAAGAAGCGGCGTAAAGAAACGCACAATGCTGTCGAAAGAAGAAGGCGCGAGTTTATCAATGATCGTATTGAGGAGTTGGCAAGCCTTGTTCCTGAATCCTTACTAATGGACATGAGCAACAATGGCAATAACAACGGAGCCGGGGCTTCTACTAGAACTGGAGGTGGAACGAATGTTTTGACTAAAGACGGCCGGCCTAACAAAGGAACAATCCTCAACAAAAGTGCAGAATACATTAGAATTCTTCAGAACGTGATTGATCACCAAAACAGGCATGAGGCGTCGTTGCAAGTCAAGCTGCAAGAGCTGCAGAGGCAGTTGGGAGTAGAGGTTTCAAGGTTTGAGTATACGTCTGCGGAAATTATGCTGGCAAAGATACTAGAAAGCAATAGAGGTGGCGGAGATGGGGATGGAGGTGAGATTGGGAGTGAAGGTGGGAATGGTGAGGATTTGGTATTGACAGGTCCTCAAGGTCAGCTGCATGTCCAACAGCTCTCAGATATCCCAAGCTTTATGTCGCTCGGCAACAATACCAATACCAGTGCTAGTACGAGTAACGCCCATACGGGTGCTACCAGCTCAAACGTAAACAACCCTAGCCCTGAACAAGCTCCCAATAACGGCTCCAATTCTAATAATCACCCCAACTCCAACTCTTCCAGCTCTAATGCTGCCTTTAGTTCCAACTCCAATTCCAACAATCCTAGTTCCAATACTAACTCACCTTCTCATCCTTCTAAGCCTTTTGAAAATGAGTTTTATGTTGATGATTACCAAAACACTGCCGACCAGTTTCTCGTTTCATGACTTTGTTTTATATAGGATTTTGTTCTATATTCTATTTTGTTTATCTTTTGATCCTTTCTCATGTTTAGTCCTTTTTAATTCCTTTTTTCGTTTGTTTTTATCTTTGAGTTTTTTTTTATTTTTTTTGTATGAGTTTATGAATGTTTTTTTTTTTTTGTTTGTTTGTTTGTTTTTGCCATTTCCTGCTATTCGCTACTGCTTTTATTTACTTTGAAATATATTAATAAACCTATCAACCAATAAATTCAATCATGATTGTTTATTTGTTGGCTTGTTTAAATTGTGAATGTAAAACACAATTGTAAATGTAAATGTAAATGTGTAAATGTGAACATTAATACACAAAATTAATCATTTTTATTTATTTATTTATTTGTTGAAACCCAAATCCAACAATTTAAAAAGAAATTTAAATAAAAATAATAAATAAATAATAATAATAATAATAATAATAAATAATGAAAAGGAACTAATAAGTTAAACAAGAAATAATTTTGAAAACAACAAATGAAAATAAACAAAAAAAACACAATCACATTCCGAAAACTTTTCTTACACATTTTCTAGTCTTTTTTCTTTTTCTTTTTCTTTTTCCTTTTTTTTTTTTTTTTTTTTTTACGTTTTCGGTTCAACGAGATTTGACCTGTTCCACAACCCGTTCGAGTCAGCCGACACAATCGCGTATGCCTTTTGCATTTCGAGCTGGATCCAGTTCTGCAGCTCGGTGCACGGCACGATGCGGTACGGCACGCACTGGAAGTTCTGCAGGTCGCCAATGATGCGCGTTGTGCGGTCGTAGCGGTCGAAATTGATGGCAGTGAAGGATGGTGCTGGTTGGATTGGAAGGGGAGGTTCTGGTGGAGGTTGTGAAAGAAGCAAAGGTGGCTGGGAAAGTCGAGATGGTTGTTGCTGAATAGGCTTGGTGGGTTGTAATGGTGAAAAAGAGGATGCAGATTTTAGTGGTGGAGGAACAGGGAAAGAAGAAGGTGCACTGGCTGGAGGAATGTGAGATAAAGAATTCGATGGCTTGTGATGATGCTTAGTTTTATTGATGGCATTCGTCGCTGCAGATGTTGAAGCTCCAGCTGATTGTGGATTGGTATTGGAAGGATTAGAATTGGATTTTGAATCTACACCTCCACCAGCTAGCGGAGTTGTATTGGCACTAGTCATTGTGAACCCCATTCCCATCATCATTGCCAGTTTGTTATTTTTTCCAACAGCATGCACAACTTGTCGAGTATCAGGATCAACAGTTAACGATCTGAACGGATGATTTCCTTCATTATTAAAAGTCAAGTCAGTCAAGTATAATCCAAAGTACGGGTTACATGGTACTGACGAGTTCCGCAGCTCAGCTCGGTAATTGCTATAATTCTTCTCAATTGACAACAACGTCTTGAGTTTTTGGAAATTGGTCGCGTGCCGTTGCGGCAACCCTTCCCAAGTCTTGCGTAACCGTTTGATGTTCACCGACTGCAAAGCACTCACAATCGTCATCAACGAGTTGTAGTTGCGCAGCTCGCTACACTTTTCAGCAACCTTGACCCAGTGCTTCAACAGCTTTTGTCGCGTTCTGGGCTGCATGTCGGCATTCAACAAACTGTCGCTGATAAACGCAGACAACTGGTTGGTAAAAAGCGCCATTGCAGAAACATGAGGTGCAAGGTTCAAGTGTCGTTTTTTCAAAGTGAAATTGTTGTCCAGCAACTCTTCGGATCGGATTTGTGATAACAGCTCGCTGTCAAGCAACGTGATTTGTTTGGCAAGCTCGGTCGAGTCAATGTCGAGTAACGTAATCACTGGGTGTCCTAATCCTAGCGCATTGTTGCGAACCATACGCAGCGACTGTGTCCAAGCAGATGTAGACAACGCGTTATTTGACGGTGTGCTGGATATCGAGTTGGGAATACTATTGGTAGTGGAACTGGAATTGGAATTAGAAATATTGCTGCTGGATGGAGGAGCAGGTAATGGTTTGTCCCGATCATCTGAATCAACGCCATTAACAGTACTGCCAGACAAGCCACTGCTTACTGCAGAAATCTGGCCAGGCCCTACACTATCCAAAGTCGTCAAAGATTTACTGGTTGTAGCATTGCCTCCTTGTATAGTAGTCGTCTGAGTCGACAAATTGGCATCATCTTGTACAGAATTAGCATCTTTGGTGGCTTCTTTATCAACAAACTCATCATTCTCCACCGCTTTTTGTAGTAGCGACATTTGGTGTCGTGAAACTAATGATGGTATTGGCGTCGTTGCTGAATAAGTAGCAGCTTCCTGTCGAATATCCAAAGCTCCAGGAACCATAATAATACGAGGGGCCAACTGTACACCTTCAGGCTGTCGAGGCAGTCTGGCAGCCAAGTCGAGTATTATTGTTTTAGCAGACTGGGGTTGGTACTTGCCAAGCTCAGCATTGGCAAACTCCCAAATTTTTGGCAAAACTGGGCCATCAACAGATTGTCGCCAATGGCTTTGCATCCACCGTTTTAACGTGTTGTACACTTTAGCACGGCGACGAGAAGTAGGATCTGCGCTTCTTGAACTCAGTGTCAAACTGCTACTGTTAGTAGTAGTAGACTCCCCGTTCTGTGAATTGCTTCCGCCATTGGTCGATAATACACTTGCGCCTAGCATGAACCTGTTAATGAGTACATTAATAAACTCTTCTGGAGTAGCAAATGCCCGAAATGTAAGAAAAAAAGCAGACAAGAAATTGGGGTCTGCTTCCTCAGAAGTTGTTTCATCAGTCATGAACTTGACAAAACTGTCTAAAGTTCCAGCACGAATACGGCCAGTAGTGGCTTCACGCAAAATACGGTCTTCAAGCGCAAGCTCGTCAATTAACCGCTGGATTTCGGCATTACGAGCAATAGCTTTGTTATATTCTTCAGACTCACTTGCAGCATTGGCAGCGGCAGCAGAAACGGAGGCATTTTGTTCAGTTTCTTCAGGTATACTTCCTTCTGAAGCCTCGGGGCCTGAATGTGGTGCAGATACTGATCGCAACCGTTTTCCGTCTATAGACTTGTCAGGGCCTTCGAACCCATCAGCACCAGACAGCGGAGCTGTAGTGTTTGCAGAAACTGGGTTTGAGGTAAAAGCTGCCAAAGGCTGTGAAAGAGTGTGTGCGTGACCATGCATTCTTTTTGGTCCTGCAGCTGTTGCATTTGCAGAAGCATGATTTTTGGGTATTTGCAACTGTTTGGATTGTGAGTTTGTTGTTTGGTATTGAGAAGTATTGCCCAATATGCCAGGATCGGCGCCTGCTTCATTTTCAGATGCAGCAGCCGGAATTAAGGGAGAAATAGCAGGAATGCGAGGTAATAAATTAGCATTTGTTGTATCTTTTGCTCCGAGGTGGTTAGAATATGGGCCCATTGTCGAGTCCGATGTCTTGTCGCCAGTCCCTGGATCTGCATTCTCATCGGCTGGATTACTTGCAACTGCTGTATCAGATTCTTCCTCGATCGTTCCGAAAGGTGATCCGGAATTACTTGCAAAGCCTTTGTTATTAGCGTTATTGCTGCTACTACTACTACTACTACTACTACTACTGTTGTTATTATTGTTATTATTGTTGCTGGCCAGACTAAGAGTTCCATATGAATTTCCGTCTCCATTAGCAGTAGCACCTACCGTACTAGTAGCAATAACTCCATCTGAAAAATCAGGGTACTCGCGCTGCGAAGAAAGCTGGAAATCGCCAATAACGTCAATAATTTGGCGACAGCGAATTACACACTCGCCAGAAGTTTTGGCACACTCTGTCGCAATCTCAATGAGTCGTTTGGTTTCGCGCTCAAACACAGCTTGTGCGTCGTTGGGTTTTCTCGAGATCATGGTATCATCATCAGTAGGCAAGTCGCCCATTTCTCCATCGTCAGAATCTTCATTGTCGTCGTCCTTTTTAGCAGAACGAGACTGGATGACGGTGTCGTTGTTTGAGGCAGGCGTGGATGCAACTACATCTCTAGCAGCAGTAACCAGGGCTCTAATTCTTGCAAACAAAGTATCTTTGCAGTTTTCGAGCTCTTTGTTTCTGGGCAAAAAGCGCGAGGAAACCGCTTCAACAGCAGCCAGCAGCTCGCGACATGCCAGCATGGATTTGCGGGTATTAACAAGGATTTGCGTACATGCAGTTGGGTCTGACTCCAAAAGCGTGGTACGATGGAGAAAACTGCTGAGATAGGCCGCCAATGCTTCGTTGACTTCGTCTAACCGCTGAAGTGCGAAAGGTGGTGTTTGGTGGAAAACAACCGAGTCACGATTGGAAGATTGGGTACGAGACATCATGGGTGTTGCTGCCATGGGAGTTGCGCTGGGTAGTGGAGAGTTTGTGGATAGTGCTGGTTCTACAGACGTGGACGAAGGTGTGGCAGAAATATTGTTGTCTTCTGAGTACCGAGCGTGGATGTTGTCAATAGATGGAGATATCATGTTGCCAGGGTTGTTACCGCCTCCGGTGTTGTTTTCTGAATTTGGGGAATTTTCGAGTTGTAAGTCTGGATTTGTGATGAATTGTTCATGATCGCCGGAGTCACCAGAAGAAGTACCCATGCTCCAAATATCAAGAAAAACAACCGCTCTAAAGATGATCTTGTACGAACCAGCCACTAGTCTTGCAATATCAGCATCATCTGTTGTATACTTGTACTGTTTAGCAAGTGAAACTAAAATTGCTAGTTCAGCCAAAAGAATCTTACGAAACTTTCGAATACTTGGAGATTTGCGGACAATGGGAGTGTCTCGAGTTAATGCACCACAGGACTCTAATAAAGACCTGACACCAGCTACAATAGCACTAATGGCAGCAGGTGAGAAGGTATGAATGGTATCTTTAGGTTTAGGTAATGGGTGTGATTTAGGAGCCAACACAAAGTTCAATACAGCAGAAAGAACAGGTACCACTTTCGGTTCCGAATATGGCGTGAAATAGTTTGTAGGAATCCAGCCACGGGCTCCAGTAGCCAGAATAGTAGCATCACCCCAGCCCGAAGGATGGATTGAGTGTAAAAGCACGAGTTCAGCTTCAACAAACGATAAACATACGCTACTTGGATCTTCATCTGTTGCAAAAGAAAAAAGTGTGGTAGCATCAAATGAGTGCAATGCTCGTAGAAATGGGTATCCTGAAGAGGTGTCTGAAAGAATATTCAAGTCCGAGTCGTTGGAGTCGATGGGAGGCAAAGAGCCGCTCACGTTGGAACCGGCATTCGACTCCTCAACTGTGCTGTAATCATTAGTCCCATCAGGACCTTCAGAAATCTCAGCCATGGTTGCCGTCGGGTCGTAGGCCAGGTCCAAGGCTGTTGAGTATATGAAAGTATGAAAAAAGGATGAGGATGAGGAAGGGTGGTAGTGATTTGGAGATTGTGCTGAAGAGGATGATGAGGTGGTGGTAGTGAATACGTGATGTGTAGAAGAAAGGAGGGTTGAAAGGGGCGTGAAAAGTATATGTGTAGAAAAAAAAAAGATGGGCTGGTTGATGTAAAATGTGACAGGCCCCTGATTTTTGGACCTTTTTTCTTTTTTTTCTAAGACTTGAGGAGATCAAAACAAGCCGAATTTTAGAAACGTTGACAGGTCCCGGGTTCGGCTCCGGGTGGGTTATGTGTGAGTTAGTGAAAACTCAGGGCTGGGTTTCAGGGTTAGGTCTGACTTTGAGCCTCAGCCGTTTGTTGCTATGTAAGCGCCGTGCTTGTACAGTGAGAAAGAGGGTCCTAATTATGATACAAGTATCAATAGGCAGCTCGGTAAAAATGTCGATCTAGAGATGGATTTCCAGATCTTCGTCAATTGCTTGTAGATGTGAAACTAGGTAAAAGAGAAATTCAGATTGGAGGAGTTTTTTTTGGTAGAAAATGTTGGTCATAAGCACATTTGCATTTAACATGACATGAACCTCTTAATTATGCCCACTTGACCTGTTCAACTTTGTTAGATTCCAGCCCAAATTGCCATCAAAACTAACTTGTACGAAGCATCCAAACCCTGGCTATAACAACACACCATATGCACTTTCTCTCAAAGAAGGAAAACAGGAATAAAAATAAAATACTCAACTAGTGAAACAGAAGTGGCCATAGTATTGTCGCCAACCCTCTCTTTTGGCTTATTATTATCCTAAGAAACGTTTGATCGTGGTTAACGTGCATATTTGAGCACTCAGCTACCTAATTTATGGTCATGCAAAAACTCAGGTTTTTCTTAAAATGTTTGAAAGAATCAAATGGTCTGTTTAAAATATATACATTGGAGAATGTGAGCCTGTTCAGAATATATATAAAGCTCTTTTTGTATCTGAAAAGTTTCGGTTATTTTTGGTATCGGCGAAATTGATGATTTTGAAAAATTATTCAGCGTATCAAGGCGAAGGTCGTAATCATTGAAATAGAAGTGATATCAATTACTACTGTCAAAAACATAATACATGATTTCTAATCATTGATAGCCAGCTGAGCATTGATTTTCATTCAAGAACACAGTTAACTTATTATTGTCTTTTTAGCAAAGGGCCTTCTTCACCCAATTTAATGTTTATCAAGCATTTTCAAAAATTTACTTTCAATAGCCAACGACAGTTTACCGTTGAACAATCTGATGATACCTAGGATTGACAGTTGTAAAGATAAATCAGATCTTATAGGCAATTCCTAGGAGTTGTTTCAGTAGTAGTGATACTGCTAGCCTTTTCTCTGAAGCTCGATTGCTTTCAACTGGCATTTAAATGTGAAAAATCATGGCTGAATGTTTTGTATTTGAATTATCGATTGAATTGTTTTGTTTGGCGGTTTTCAGATTTTTTTACTGGGGAAATGACAATAAAACAGAGCATGAAAACATTTTTTGAAAACAAAAAGTCTGGGGTAATGGATTCAGTTAACTTGTTACTTGGACCTGGTACTATATTTTTTGATGAAAACAAAGCGAAGACCAAGATGAAATCGAAGCCACAGGAATTGAAAAAAAAAACCTTTATATTGTGATGGAGTCAATATATCGCAAAAACCTAAGGTTATATGTGTCACCATGTTAGCATATCGGGTCCAATCTCTGTGGTATCAAATTGGTTGTTCAAACGTTATCATATTGTGATGTTTTGAAAGTATAAGTACTGATATTATGAGTTAAGAATAAAGCTGATAGCAGTACCGTTGATCACATCCAAAACGACAGATAAGTTACTGGCAACACCGTGTCACTATTTTCAACCCGTTTAGATAATGTTAAGACTAAAGCAGGTTTTACACAACAGGTCACCTCAAATAACAAATCAATGGCAAAGCATAACAAGTTAGGTACATAATTATTGTTCAAAATGTTTGTTTGTCGTTTTGGTTTTCTCGTAATTGTACATCAAAAAGGTATCAAGCTACAAGAGTTGCCTTGACAAAGAAGCTTAAAAAAAAAACATTTCGAGTATGAAATTTCCGGAAATCAATCTTGGATCTTGCATCCACACTTCATCTCAAATTTTGTGAAGTTTCTTAAATGAGTATTTTTGAATAAAGATGAATATCAGAAGTCAAAGATTTTGGTTCACAAAAAAGTGTAGCTTTCAAATTTGAAAAATGTAAATAGGCACAACCTCAAAAAAAAAAAAAAAAAAAAAAAACTTTTCTTCCAAATGTAACAAGGCCAAGCATCGAATCAAAAAAATTCGAATGATGAGTGGTGTATGTAGATTTGGTACATAAAGGAGTATAACTGGGTACATGGATGCAGAACTGTTAAGTTACGCAAAAGAAGTCAAGCAAGTATACTTGCTTCTTACTTTTTTCGATACTCAAATAGGTGAGAGCAGGCACCGATGTTGAGTGAAGGTAAGTAGCATCGCAAAAGACATTGATATCTTATTAGATCAACATTTGCTGGAACTTGAAAACAATAATAATATTTTTACTACGATTGTAAATTGAATAGTTCATATAGTCAATGGAATTAAAAAGAAACATAACAACTAGTCAACTTGAAAAATCTGACACTTTACCATTAGCAGACCAAAGAAAAATAATTAGCAGCCAGGAGCCAACAAAAGTTAGCGCTAGCAGGGACTAGTATCATTTATTTGCTCGATTACTGGATGATGTTTCTATCGATGATATTCAGTTGGTATACCTCTCCATGTCCTACCATTTACATTCTCAATTGACCAACCTGCCTAACGGTTATATTCACTTTTATGATTTTTTCCAAATAAGTATATCAGCCAGTAGAACATCATTGATCAAAAATTAATCGGTTATTAGTTTATCACGATTACTTTCATATTAGTTAGAATTGTTAAAGTCAGAAAAAAAATAATACATTAAATATCTCTCTCTAATCATTAATTACAAAACAAACTAATACAAAAAGCAAAAAAACTCAAAGGCAAAAAATTAAAACAAACAAAGTACAGAAACTAAATACCTTCACTATACTGCCACCGATCTTTCAATTCTCTGCTGTTCCAAAATAGCATTTCGAATTTCGGGGGTCGCATTTTCAAAAACAAAACTAGACACGTTTGCAAGTCCAGTAAGAGGCACAAGTGGATGGTGTAAACTGATTTGGGTATCAATGACGATTTCTGGATGCGCAACAAATGGGTGTTGGTTGCCTATGACATTCAAGTTGTTAGGGCTGGACAAGGCAAGACTGTTAGAGGCAGTAGCAGCAGGTTCTTGTTTAACGGACTCTTTTTTGCGTCGACTAGATTTGATTGTACCGTCTTCTTCTTCTTCTTCTGCTTCATTGTCGTCGTTGGAAGTTGAAAGCTGTGCTTCCTCTGTCTTGATACCAAGTTTATTCAACTCTCTATCGTCTAGCTTGTCTGATAACTGTGTGTATCTTGCGCGCTTGGGTTGTGTACTTTGAGGATAGAAAAAAAGGCCAGTATGTGGTTCATAAATACCGCCTGGTGTGCTACTAGACGAACAGATCAACAACCCGGCAGCTTCAAGATTGGCAACAGACGTCTCTGGGGTAGGTCCCATTGTAGAAAACGCACGCTTACGGCGTTCAAAAAGTTCATGGTTAAATTCGCGTGCCGCACTGGCATGTTCAAACATCCAGTTTTCATCAGTAATTAAAAGCTTTTTACGCTTTGCGTATGATTCCTTGCTACCATGAGCCAGTCCAAGACTACTCAAGTTACCCAAACTCAAGCCACTGCCAAAACCTACACCAATTCCATGGCCAGTGTGGTCATTTCGAGCAGGTGGGTTATTGGTGTACTGATGATACACAGCCGAAGCACCATGCCAAGCAACGTATTGATTCTTATTGTATGGAACACCGGGTGGAGGTAGCCTATCAGTAGGGTCAGCAATTTCGCCCTCACGGTATCCCAAAGCTATAGCTTCTTCTTCGTCATAATCATCAATAACCCTTCTTCCACCTACAATCATTTTAGCACCAAACTCTCTAAAAACTGATTTGGCCGTTACAATGCCAATGGCACGACCTTTGTAGGAGTGAGGAATCAGCTCGCGCTCAATAAGATCAAATTTTTCTTTATCAGTCACAATGACTTTATAAAGTTTCTTGTGCTTTTGAAACAGAAGATAAGAATCGCGGAATCCCATACAACGTGCAGGCTCTGTAGATAACATATATTGACGTGGTCCACGGCCCATAACAGTGAATGTACGAACACGAAACTGGCGGCCTCCAAGCAGCTCACCATCTTCGTTGATTTTAGTTTCGCCCTTGGGATTTGTAGGAAAAACAATTTCATCATTCTCAATAACAAGAGCATTACCACTAGAATCAACTAGACCAGTAGCATGAGTGGTTCCAGACTTTCTTCCACCTCTAGTTGCCCAACGGCCACCACCTCTTCTACCACCACCACGTCGCGAAGGGCCAGATGCAGAATAAGAGCCAGAGTCGTCAAAGTCATTGAAATCGTTGCTTCTGTCACGCGATGTAGGTGTGACACCTCTTAGTGAGCGCGCAGGGTATGATGAGTCGCGCGAAGCAGCAAGATGAGTTTTGTTTTTAGATCCTGGAGGTCTACCTCTACGACCAGTACGTTGAGGTACAACAGGAGGAGGCGGCAGTGGAGCAGGAGAAGATGCAGCAGATTCCGCATCATCGCCTTTATCAATATTAGAATCATTGTCATCACCGTTTTGGTCTAGCGTGGTATCATTGGCATTTGAAGTATCTTGTTCCTGGTTATCAATATCATCATGTTCTTCTTCAGCCTGGGTATTTGTAAAACTATCAGTTTCTTTTTCAGAGTCATCAACCTTTGGTTTGCGGTGTCCTGATAATTAATTGAGTTTGTATTATTAGTATAAAATTGTTTATTTGTTGTCAAACTAGTGTCCACATACCTTTTCTTCGGCGAGCCATTGTGAAATATATTGTGTGGTAAACAGGTGTAAATACGCGTTTGGTGGTGTAAAGAACAGATACATGGGTGCATATAGGCATAGACCAGAGGAATATATGACAGTCTATGTCATTAAGTGATTATGTAATACACGGCTGTCTGACTTCCTGTAACAGGTACAGCCTGTATGTATGGAGCTATTTCCTGTTCCAGAATGTATCCTAGTTGGCTAGCCACCGCGAGAATGCCTACCTTGCCCCTTTTGCTGTTGTATGAGAGCAATGTTACCCGGCCTACGGCGCTTTTTTACAGCTGATGACTGATACGGCTATCGATAACCAATCTTAAATTTTTCCAACCGCTATCATCCTTCCTTCTTTATTTTTCAACTATTTTTCACGTACCTGGCTCAATGACTCTCTCTGACTCTCCTCACGCTGATAAAATGTCTAGTTCTCCTGTCACAGACAAGGCTTCGCCTTCAGATAAGAAGAGCGTTAACCAAGAAGCTGATATCAGCCAGCCAGCAACCACTAGTACTACTACTACTAATGCCTCTAGTATTACTACCGGCGAAAACTCCAACAATACTGAGCCTAAAGCTAAAAGCCCTGAAGAGCCTGTATTATCAAAAGACCAAACTGCACCTTCGGCTTCGTCAAGCTCGAATACCACCATCTGTCAAAACTGTCAAACTTCAACTACTCCTCTTTGGCGTCGCGACGACTCTGGCCAAATTCTGTGTAATGCCTGTGGTTTGTTCTTCAAGCTTCACGGAAAACCCCGACCAATTTCACTTAAAACAAATGTCATTAAGTCTAGAAACCGTTCTCGTAATAATGTGAATAAAAGAAAACAAATGCAAAGTCCTCTTCATCTCTCAAATGGCTCACCATCTTTTTCTGCCATCTCCCCTCATATGCTTCCTCACTCGTCACCTTTGACTATGGGAATAATGCGAGGTTCTCATGATTTGCCTGTTGATCATCTTCAAATGACTTTGACTGGTTCTCCCCAATTAGCTCCTTCTGTTGGAGATCGTCACCAGAATCACCCTCATCACCAGCTCAGCCTTCATCTTCAAGCTCAACAGCTTCATCGTTCTCACGACGTTGCTCCAACAACTCCAAGCTCTATTTTCTCCATTCCTCAATCAGCGGACTCTAAAAGTCGCGACTCAAGACTTTTGGGATATAATCAAAATATGCCTACACTTTCTGCAATGTCTTCACCTCACTCATATTCCAATGCTGCTGGAAAGCTTCCTAGCTCAGACAATTTCTCTCTTTCAAAAAATAAAAAGATTTCCAATTCTAACCCTTCTAATGCCGGTTCTGCTACCTCGGCAAATGGTGTTTCAAAATTATCTTCACTTTCTCACAACTCTCATCAGCATCGCAACCTCAGCTCCCTAAAATCAGCTATTTCTACTCTTAGCCCTCAGTTTCCAGCAATTTCCCCTAATATTAAAAACGATGACAAGTCATCTGGTTCTCTGCCTAGTCTTCCCACTCTTAGTTCGTTAACTGCTGCAGCTGGAATTGATATTCGAGAAAAGGCAAATGGTAGAAACTCACCCGCTTTTTCAGCATCAGGACCAGGTCAACAGCCTTTGTCTAATGGTGGAGCCCCTCAGATTCTGACGCCATTGTCAAGACCCCAATCTCCAAGCTCAAAGTTACCACATGGACCTTCTTCTTTACTGAATCCTACTTCTCGCAAAGATGTTCGTCAATTAGCTCATGTTCAAGATTTGCGTCAGTTACACCACCACACTCCTTCTTCGCAGCCAAGATTCTCTCGTGAAACTGAGCTTATGTATGATGCCCGAAAAGCACCTATGAGCGAACAGCTCCGACCTCGTATTACAGATGACTTGGACAAGATTCCACCTCTTCAAACTGTTTCAGCTGAATGGCATGGAAATGAAACTACATCTGGATCATACCCTGGCTCACACTTACGTTCAAGCCCTGGAGCTGGAAACAATAACAGCAACTACAATAATGGATCTCACTCGAGGTATCCTCGAAGCTATTCACCTCATATGAGCCAGAATGAATTCAATAAGCACAGTCCACAACTTAATTCTGTTTCAACTTTGTCTTTGCTTTCAGGAAAAACGGACACCTTTGGGTCTTTGAGGACGCATGCCTCTGAGCTTGAGCTTGTCAATGATTTGTTACGAAACAGAGTCACTCAGCTTGAAGCTAGCGAGTCGCGCATTAGAGACAGCGAAATGATGCTTAGAAACAGAGTTGCTGATTTGGAAGCCCAGATCCAAAACATGAACAATGTACATGCTGAAGTGGTTCACGAGTACGAAGAACAAATAAACAACTTGATGAATATCAAACAACAACAGCAACAGGTTGCTATTTCAACCGCCATTTCTAACCTGCCTTCAGCAGCAGGAAAAAATCGACGAGGAAAATCCAAAACTAAAAGTACAAAACCTGTGTCTACAATTTCTTCTCCATTGATCAACGACGACTCGTTCACTTCAGAAAAACACCAGTCACTTTCGCCTCAGATGCTGGAATCCAAGCCCGTTCTTATAGATATTCAAAAATCACATTCTTTAGAGCACCCTCCAGTTGGAGTTTCGGGCTTGTTGAACTCTAAGCCATACGGCACTCAGACTAACAGCAGCAAGAGCCCACTTGGAATCCGCTCAATTTTGGAAGATGACAGCAAACAAAATGGTAGCGGCAGTGGTAACAGCGTTTATACTGTCTCAGAAGGGGAAAGAACTGCGGAAGTAAAAGGTGACATTTCAAAAAACGAAGCAAACTTTCATGTGGGTAAACGGTTTGATGGAAAGGAAACAGCATCATTCTACGCAGCGAATAACAGTTCTGAATGTGTGAATGGTGGAACTTCAGCGGTTATCAACGGTGGGTCCGACTTGGCACACGTCAACAACAGCAGTGTTGAGCAACAAAAGTCTATGGAAGCTAAGTCAGAGACTCAATCTTTGGCCAGTTCTCCAAAAACTGTTTTTAATACATTGAAACGGTCTAACAGCCATTCCTCGTTACATACAGAATTGCCAATGCCTGCGAGCTTTACCAGTGTGTCTAAGCAGTCAAGCATGTTGAACCCTACTGTCAAAGACCATAATAACCAGGAGTTACCTTCTTGTAAAAAGCTAAAACTCTCTTCACTTGTTCAATAATTATTTAAATAATTAGCAAGTTGAAATCCTTTTATCGTTTGTTTAGTTTGTATTTTGTTTTATTTTTTATGTAAATTACAAGTGTTTTTTAATCACAGCACAGTGAAGGAGTAAATATTACATATATATATATAATGTATGCAAAAAGGGCTACTCTGTTTGTTAGTTTTTTAAGTATGGCAGCCGTATCCCACTGTGTGGAAAATTAGCTTCACTGTGATGTTAAAACGGTTTTTTTGTCTACTAAAATTGAATTATACTATAAAAAATAACTAAAATAACAATGTATATTTGTTTACGAGCTGAAATTTTTCAATGTTTTTTTTTTTTTTCGATCCAATGTCTTTTTTTTCATTTTTGTGTTTTTTTAATTTTTCTTATTTCAGACTTAGAAAAAAAGTCTTGAAAAGTTTTGAAAATTTTTCATTAACTGGAATCAAAAAGCAAATAAACAACATTGAATATCATTTTCAATCATTTTTCCTGAATATTCAAAGACTCGCTCAGAAAGTAAAAAATAGAATTTAAAAAAATTTTCAAATATACAAAAAACGAGCTGATTTTTTTTTTTTCTTGCCCGTTGAAAAATGTAAAAAAAAAAAATTCACCAAAAGTTGACCCTAAGTGCTAGTGAGACCGAAGATGTGTGTTTAGCCTTACGACAAACTTTCAACCGTTTAAAACATTTTTATTTGTTCTTTTTTAATTCTTTTAGACTTTTTGACTTTTTTTTTTTCAGATTATATACTGAAAATTGTTTATGGAAAAACAATGAAATTTTTCAAAACATGTTGTAATCTTGTTCAGTATTTTTTTTTTTTTTTTCAATGTAAGATTTCATATCTGTGTATGTGTAGTTTTAGTTTTGCTGATATTGCTGATTTTTGATTATTGTTTTATCGATTGTGCAACTCTGAAAACTTACGATAACCTAAAAGGAAAAGAAACAAATACGTTTAGATTGTGTATGCTTGATTGTTCAGCCTTGTGTGATGCTATCTAGTCTTTTTCCTACTTTGTCATTGGGTAAAATACAGTCAAAGCCCATCCATATTGAGACCGTTTTTTTGTTGTATTTAGTAGGTGTGTACGGGAATTGCTCTTATATTTACTTGTTATATTTAATGAAATGACAAAGCAATTGAAATGTGATGACTTTATATACGCACGCTAAACAGTTCTTATTATTTTCTAATGAAAGTCAAGTGAGGCTGAAACTCTGCGCTTGAAACCTTTCTGAAATCCACAATGGGATTATAAACACGGAAGTTGGCAAAGAGAGTCAAGTGGGTATGAATCAAATCGTACTCGGGTTAAACTCTCGCAAAGCTTAAGTTGATGAGGCAAGAAACGATCGTATCGGTTGCATCTTATTTGAAACGGAACATGTGCTGAAAATTCACGGAAATCAGGAAAGTACGAGAAGCCAGGAAGTATCACCAGTATGTACATTTGGTGTTATGAAATTGTTACGGAAAAGACCTGTCTATCTGGTGTTATATAGTAATTGTGTAGCACATTATATGACAAGTGATGTCATAGAGCTAGTAGGTAGCTTAGTCTCTAAACAATAAAATCAAAAAATCAAACTCTGTGCTGGGTAACCACAACAACATTTTTTATGAAAACCTCTTTTTTCAAACACGTCTTCCTGTCTTAACTCTCGTAAACATTACTGGGTTTATTACAAAAAAGCAATATGCTTGAGCTTTCTTAATTGATACCTGGACGAATTTTAACTCACAAATATTTTTACTTCAGTTATTCATTAACATCATATTTATTATTGTACGACACTTCAATATTTGAGTTTCGCCTACAGCCCTATTTGTACTACCATATTTGATTCCCAAACTAGTTATTTCATACCAAATCATTACCCATAACCCATTGCAAACAAAACAACGCGTCATCAACACGTCAGCCCTTTGTTCTGCATCTGTTTCTTTTTTACGCGTATCGGATTCATCTCTTTTTTTCATCAACTTATAATCAACACGTTTCTTAATGTCTTCATCACAAAACCCGTCAAGGCGACTGAGTACGCGAGCTAATACTGATAAAGACACAGATTCCACAAGAGCTACTGATATCGATTATACCACTAACAACTCAGTCAGCGGAAGCGATGCATACCAAATCCGCTCTGAAAACAACAACCATTCCAAAACTCATACCACAACTGATGTAATGTC
Source organism: Magnusiomyces tetraspermus (assembly GCA_030578715.1). NCBI lineage: Eukaryota > Fungi > Ascomycota > Dipodascomycetes > Dipodascales > Dipodascaceae > Magnusiomyces > Magnusiomyces tetraspermus. The sequence continues at coordinate 25,891 of JAKTYL010000109.1, forward strand.
AGGACTAGACAGCTACTTGATTGAAACCCCACAACGAGATCATCAGCACTTTTTTTTAGAGCCGCCATTGTCAGGACATACTGATTTTAAACATACCCCAATAAACCCATTAGCAGGCACTGCCAAGCTTGCTTTTGGCGGAAGTTACAAAGATCAACGTCAGTCTAATGCCAAATCTTCACACACACTAGATGGACTATACTCTCAACCCTTAACAGGCCAGGGGATTTCAAGCTCACGGCGTAATAACAACAACAACTACCAATCATCTTCTGGTTTACCTCAAGAAACTCCTTTATCATCAAATATGCATAAGCGCAATGGAGGCGCAACAGAGTTTAGCCCTTTGCTCAAAACAATCGAAAAACCACAGCCCTCTTCAAACTCTGACTTGGATTTAGACATGGGACTCTCTGATAACAAAGAAAACCGAAATACCAATAATACCCGACGAAGATCAAGTGGATTCAATGATGCGATGAAGGCGCCAGGCATTGATAATGATATTGGAGTTTTGTCATACAACGAGCTAAGTGATAGCATGATTAGTATAGATCTCAATGGTCCTAGCAAAAACTATAGAAATGGACAAAGTAGGTTTGGAGAAGGTGCTAGAGGCCGCAGGGGAACTCAGGACTCTACCGGAACTCACAAAACAGGGTCCCCCAACAGTGTACAGTCCAATCACTCGTCAATTCCACTCAAACAGCAAGAGGTAATGATTGACCGGTTGCAAAATGAAAACTTTGATCTAAAGATAAAAATCACACGCATGGATCAGCAACTGGAAGGCTTGTTGGCACAATTGGAAAGTAAAGGTATTGACTCTAATTACATCAAAACTTCTCAGCAACGTGAATATTTATTGACTGAAAAACTCACAATCATCACGCGAGATTACGAAAGCTTGAAAAGAGAAGTGGCAAAGCAACAAGGAAACACTTCTGGAAATTCTGATTTAAATCTTAGGCTCGAAGCTACTGAAAAATACCGTGATGAATTGAAAGATCAGCTTCATGATCAAGAAATCGAAAATGAAGATTTAAAACGGCGGTTGAACGATGAACAAGCTGACCATGACGAGCAGATGATTCAACAGCGCCATGACTTTTTAAGACAAATTGATGTACTTGAAAAAGAGTTGGAAAATCTTCATAATAATAATCATGATTCTGATAACGAGAGACAACAAACAGCACATGACCTCGCAACTCTTGATGATAATATCCACAATCTTGAGCAACAATTGAAAGAAAAAGAGGAAAGCTTAAAGAATCTAGAACGCGCTTTGGATGCCCGTGAAGACGAGCTTGAAGAAGCAAAAGAAGAAGCTAGAAATTTTGAAGACAAAGTGAATTCTTTGGAAGAAAAACTAGATGAACGAGAAAGACAACTTTCTACTGTGGACCAGGCGCTAGACGAGACTGAGGTAGAATTGGACCATACCCGACAACTTGTTAAAGATCTTGAAGAAGAGCTGGACCGTACACGACAACAACTTGCTAAAGGTGACACATTTGAAGAACAGTCTAATGAGAAAGATCGAGAATTGCGGGCTTTGAAACAAGAAGTAGACAATATGCAGCAACTCATCAACGACTTTGAAAGAAAGGAAAGCTCATACAAGGAAAAACTGGAACAGCAACAAGATGAATCGCGCAATTTTGTCAAAGAGATTTCTATGCTTGAAGATGCGCTAAAGCAAGCACGTCAACAAATAAAACACTACGAAAATGCAGAAAACCCGCTGGAAGAAAAACTTCATGAGACAGAACGTGAGCTTGAAGCTTTGAAACAACAGTTTGGTTCGAGTAAAAACAAGTTGGGTAAATTCAAGGCATACGCTGAAGACCTCGAACATGAAAAAAATACCTTGGAAGAAAAGTTGGAAGAAGCAAGATCAAAGCTTTTGTCTCATTCAAGTTTAAAGTCGATATCTGAAGAGGCTCAGCAACAAATTGAAGACTTGCGGGCAATGATCAAAAATCAGCAAAAAAAGCTCAATTCAAAAGAACTTGAAATTGCTGAGCTTGAAAACCAGCTTGAGAAAGTACAAGATGATTACGAAGAGTTGGAAAAAGAAGCTCAGGAAATTGACCAAAACCACAAAGATACCATTAAAAGGCTTCGCGAAGAGATCAAAGAGCGAGATCTTGATCTTCAGGATGCTATTGCTCGGGAAGAAGGCCTCATCAATCAACAATCTGAAGAATTATACTCTTCTCGCAAAGAACAAGATTCCAAAGCATCACAACTACAGCAGCAAGTTAATGAACTTCGATCACATAATTCTCAATTGAGCTCTAAACTGAGTGCCAAGGAAAGAGAAGCCAGTCATCTCAAAGAAAAGGTTTCTGATCTTGAAAATGATAAGGTTGAGCAACAGGCGAGCAAGTCTAACACCGATATTAAGGTTGCAATGTTAGAAAGAGAACTTGAAAGAGCAAAAAAGGAAAGAGCTGAATTGGAAAAGTCTATTGCAGGAATTGAGGAAGATTTTAATTTCCGAATTGAAGCTAAAGAAAGGGTAAGTTATTTCCTCAAAAATATATTTTTACATTTTCATATTATTGATTTTTTAACACTAACTGTTGCTATTATTTATTTTAGGAAATTAACGCTCTTAAGGCCCAAGCATCATCTTCCTCTAAAGACCATGCTGCTCTTAGCAATGCTATTCAAGAAGCAGAAGAGTTGAAACTTGATTTGCAAATTACTCGCCGTCAAATCAAGGAAGCAGATGAAAGAATTGTTCAGCTACAACGTGTTATTGATGACTTGAATATTGAAAATGATCATACCAAAGACGCGCTCAAGGCTGCTGAAGCTCGTGCTCAAGCAAATTCCAGTAATCTCTTTTCACAACAACAATTTACTGCATTGGAAAGAGAGAACAGGGATCAGCAAAAGTTGTTGGAATTCTTAAAGTTGAAAATTGAAGATTTTAATACCAAGGCAACTGATAGTGAGAATGTTCAAGCTGCACTTCGCAAAAATATTGAAGAACTACAAGCTAATGTGATGGCTCAACGTGCTGAATTTGCGCGACTTTCTCGAGTTGATAACCAATCTGAAATCGAAGCAGAAATTCAAAAATTCCAAAAACAACTTGAACAAACCAAGTCTGTTTCTGAACAGCAGCTTTTCGTGGTTAATACAATGACTGAGGAATTAATGGACATTGAACAAATGACTCACCAGCCATGGTTTCTACAACTTCCGAATCAGTTTGAGAGCGAAAAAGATTTAGAATCAATTCGAGAAGACTTGGCTCGTAACGAGCAGCGAGCCGAAATTCTTGTTCGCTGTGTTCCAACCAATATTGCATCAAGATTAGATTCTTCCAGTATGTTACCGCAAGATTTTGCCAAAACTAGAGCTTCTCAGTTGATGGAGCCCTTCACTGACGAAAGTGTCGCACAAATCGCATCTCGTGTATACAAATCACTTGGCCAGCTTCGAACACAATTGGACTCCCACATTCGCAAGCTCTTTGCTTTCAGCCAGTCTGAGGTCATGAAACAAAAGGCACAACAAGAAGATGCTGCTACGTTGAACGAATTGAAAGATGTCGTGGATACCAGTGTTCAGTACTATCAACAGCAGCTCAAGAAGCAAACTGAGGAACTTGATGAGCTCAAGTCACAATGTAGGATGTATAAAAACGAACTTGATATCTCTCGTTTCGGTTATGACAAGTCTCAAACTGAACTGACCGAGTTGCGGAAGGAACTTCAACAAATTCAACGAGAAGCCAGCGACAACAAAGCTAGAACTTCTTCTTCTACTAAAGCACAGGAGGCATTGACAGAGCAGCTGTCGGAAGCCCAGAACTTGGCCAGAAACCAACAGGAAAAGATTGCTGTCTTGAAACAAAAACTTGAAAGTATCAAGAAGGAACACGATAGAAAGATGTCTTATATTACTGACAAAGCTAATGAGGACCAGGACAAGAATTACGAAAAATACAAAAAGAGCCTGAAGGATACTGTTGAACGAGTTGAAATGAAGAACCAAAAACAAATTGAGAAACTCAAAATGAAACTCCAAAACTACGAATCCAGTATCAAATCTGGCTCTGTTTCTACTGAAATATCTTTTCAAAAGGAAAAAGACTTGAGCAGATTTATCAACACGCTTGTTGCTTATTCCCAAACCTTGCGTGAAAAGGTTGATCGTGAAGCAGCTGTACGTGCCGATTTTGCTTTCATGAAACGATTTTTCATGATGTCTATTCAAACTTACAAAGACGGAAATACCTCACAAATCAAATTGCTTCGAAGTATGGGTATTTATGTTGACCACAAGGCTATTCGGGAAAAACAAGACAGAGATTTGGCTGAACGCGAGCGCATTTTAGCCAGCTTGGAAAGCCACAACAGCTTTTCTGATTCGATTTACAACTCAGCGCGACCATACAGCAGAGCCGGCAACAGTAGAGGCCATAACCGCAGATTTTCTCGAATCCAGCGCATTGAGCAAATTGACGACGAGGTGGAACGTAACCAACAAAAGGACTTGTATTTCAGAAATGTGGCATCTGGAAAACGTAAAATCAGAAGTGCAGCTTTCATGTTTATTGCTGCAATCCGACTTTCTAATCTTCTTCGCGAAAAGAAAGCATTTGACGAGTCATTTAAACAACTGAAGAGCACACTTCGTGAGTTTGGAGTTTCTGAAAAAAAGCGTCCTCATTCTCGACATAGCTCCCATGCTAATGGTAGACTCAGTCGGTCTGGAAATGATCGACAAAACAATACCAACAAACCCAGCTCGGCGCTAGGCAATGAAAATGAAAAATACGCAACCAAACAACATTCCCACAACAAATTAAAACCCTCATTAGCTCGCAGCCATAGTTCTTTCGGCCCTAGAAGAGATATCAAATTGTATTAAATATTTTCTTTTATATAAATATTTTTTTTCTTTTGCTATTAAGATCATAAACATTTGCTATTTAGATAATAGAAGAACGTTCGTTTGTAACATGACATTGGGTTTTATATATTGACCTTTTGAAATAACTCAAATATGATCCTTGACACTTGAAGTTACAGTGTTAATTACTCGAAAAAAAAGATTGGTCTTGTTTCAAATCTTGAAAAATCAATAGTTTTAAACCTCAAAATGTTTGAAAGTAAGCAACAATTAAAAAAATATATTAATATTGTTGCTTGCTATTTTGAAGCCGAAGATCAAATCAATTTATTCAAGGGTTGTAGAACTATATAACGTAGGCGTTGTATCCATCCTTTTACACCTCAACTTGTATAACCTCAACAGTTTTTAGATTTTCAAAACAACAATTCTTAGCTTGCGTCTAGTCAGCCCAAACATGAGTCCTAATGCTAGCTTACGAAGAACAGGGAAACCATTATAGGACAAAAACCTTCCTGGCTCATTGCACTTGACATTAATTCGTATTTTTTAAAGGTTCCTAATCCCTCTTATCAGCAATAAAGGCGGCGACTACTTGCAATCCTTTAATACTATTCAAGAGAGTCGGTAACTCCTTCGCAGGAGACACCAGTCTAATACCATATGGCATTATACCAGCTTCTTTCTGTAATACGTCAATAGGTGTGGTTTTATAAGCACCAACCACTCTTCTTAATGCTATATTCTTTATCACATCCAGCTTGCTGATCTCAGACTTGAGAATGCGATGATGCCAAACTTCTAGTCCATATTAGACGATCGGCCTTACGCAGGCTGTGTACAGAGACCTGATAACATATCCTCTTGGTCTTTATTCAGGGAACAAGGAATTCAATGCTTACATTACACGTTTGTAAATTAAGCTTTAAATGGGCCACCAGCTACATTTGTTAACGCTATAGACTGTTGTGAGCTTCATGCAATATCAGAATAAACACTGATTTTTAGTCTCAACCTGGTATTGCGTGCTTGTTTTTTTCAAGATTACTGCAATTTTTACTAGTAATTTACAAAATCGAATATATGTAATATCTCTGTTAAAGCGAAAAAAAAAGAAAGCATTGCATAGCAGCAAAACATGCTCATATCATGAATGCTGTCACGAACGAATCAATAGATTCTTCTGACGACAAAGAAGAGCTTGAGTTGCTTCGTCGCATTCGAGTTCCTAAGAACATTGAAGATGAATCTTCAAACACATACTCATCAAAATCTTGGAAAGAATTGTATTCATCCAAGTCCATTTCCTTGCTGCTATCCAAACGCGACTCTACCCAAGACTTCATAAGTCGAGACTCCACATTGTCTTCATTTTTCAACAACAAATGATATGGTAACTCCTCAGTTTTTTCTTCGGATTTTGATAAACCCAGGATACCAAGTATAGAGCTTTCAGGATTGTCAAGATCTTTTTTCTCGGCAATGTACATAGAAGCCATAGTAATGTCTCGTCTGTTGTACGTCTTTTTGACATCCAATGAAAAAATATTCATGTCAACGGCATCGTTACTAGCAAGTGATTTTGTGTCAGTTTTTTTAGACTTTTCAGCTTTGTAAAATGGATCATCGTCTTCCTCCAGTTCAGAAAACTCATAATCAACTGCATCACTCGAAGCAACAGGCTTATTTTCAAATTGTTCATTAATGTTGTCTGTTATGAGTTTGAACTCTTTTTCTGCCATTCGCTTGATGTTGTAGATTCTTTGATCTTTGAACTTGTTGGTTTCGAAATCACACAGAATAGACTCAATATCGTTTCTCCATTGGTGGTCTGAGTATTTTGAGTAAACACTTGGGACCACAAGCTTCAATATCGGAGATGCAATAGAATAGTGGAAAAATGACATTCCCATCGCAAATTCCAAATCTGCATCATCGCCAACAATCTTTTTGATTTTCTTGTGAAGGTCAAGATGTTGATATTGGCTAAAAAATTCACTTTGCTCTTTTTCGATTAAAGAAACAATACTTGCAGACAAATCATCACCGCAATTTTTCAACGACATTACCTTTTTGTTTAGCATTTCCTGGTCTATCCTGAAATAATCTTCAACTGGCTCTTCCTGTTTAACATCGACTGTTTCTTTTACCAGCTGGGCTTTAGACTTAGCAGTCTCTTGATTTGTTTTTTCGATGCTGTAATTTCGTGGATATTTAATCATAAAATCCCAAGTCAATCGCATCATAGTTACATGGTGTCTAGCAGAATTGTCAGAATTCTTAATTTTATCGAGAATAGATAAAAGCTCACAAAGTTCTTTAGGAGTATTAATACACTCCCGAAGTGGCTCTAGTAAGCATAAAAGATCATCATATTTCTGGCTAATGATGTTATTCCATGTGATATCAAGAAAAGCTTGCCAGCACGATTCAGAGCTTGCTTGAACATAAGGTCTTTTCAATATTTGAGGTCGCTTGTCGTAGTAATGTTGAAGCGACTGATTCATGTATAAATAAATATTTTCCGACGAGTTTGATTTGATTGATTTTTCGTCGAAATTATCAGAGCTACCATTGTCAGTAGTTGGCAATGAGCTTAAACTGGAGTTATTGTTTTGTGCATCATCTGTTCTGTTTTGAGTGCTCTTGGAATCGCTACAGTTAACAGATAGATTCGCAAGGCTGAGTGAATCCTTTGTGGAATCACAACTAGCCTCGTTGTCTTCTTTGTGTGATTTTTGTTGAAAAAGAGACAACTCATACTCTGTAAGTGAAAAAATTGAAGCAACTGGACTATAAGAGTCACCATGGGTGAGATGAAAAACGTAAGGCCAAGATTCTTGAGCTAGAAAAACAAGGTTTGCAATTTTCATGTAAATCAAAGTACTAGACCTGGACAAAAAAAAAGATGTTAGTGGGGTCCAAGGTGTTTCCATAGAATGCGACACAAATGGAAGCTGGTTGCACTCAGAAGTTATTGGGTCATTTGTAAAGTCTAAACCAAAAAGCCCAGGCATTTCCATTATGGCTGAACCAGTGATTTGACATAAAAATGCAATAAAATGATAAGAAACCTGAATATAATCATTTTGATATTTGCTCCAGTTTCTCATTACTACCCTAAGAGATTCCCACTCAGCGCTAATATCTTTTGGATTCGTGATTGCCTTCCAATGTTCGTTCACAACATTTTGAAGCTTTAAGTTAATCTTGATTTTATCTTTTTCCTGGTTTTCTTGCAAAAGCGCGTTTCCAGTGCTTTCTTTCCACTCTGGAATGGATCCCAAGTTTGGCAGCTTTTTCATAAAAGTATATGACTCATTATCAGACTCAGTCAAGCGATGAAGAACAACTTTTCCAGAGTGAGAATCAATTAAAAGCTTTGAGAACTCCTCAGTCAGCTTGTTGTAGTGCAAAGTACTTGTTTCGGTAGTAGTTTTTTGGCACTTGTGGTTTGAGATGGAAGGCTGCAAAGATATTTCTGCTAATGAATAACTGCTTGACCTTCTGGAAAGTCTCCCTCGACTTGAATTTTTAGAAAGCTTTCCTAGGCTCGATTTTTCAATAAGTTTCGCTTGGCTTGGGCAGTTAGGCATATTTGCCCTGCTGCCTTTGATCTTTTTCGTAAGCGTTCTGGATATTTTCTTCAGCCCAGTTTTAGCACGCACCAAGCAATTTTGCTGAGAAATACCAGTGACCTTTTTTGTCATGTTGTAGACCATCTTTGAAGCGTTTATTTGTTTTGCCAGTTCAGATATATGTGAGTGGGGACTATTGTCGTTTTTATTAGTGTTTGACATTTGTGGGTCATAAATGACTTTTGTCAGCCAACTTTTAATTGTTTTAGAGCGGAGACTTGATCTTTTTTGCCGGAAAACAGAAATATACTGCCAAAAGATTTTTAATACAAATAAAATAAAAAAAATGAAACCAAAAAAAAACCTGGAAATATTTCGTTTAAAAGGTGTTTTTGAAGTTTGTCTTAAAGTTTTTTTTTTAAATATATGTTGTCACTTTTTAGCTTCAAATTTAAACCAAATGCTACCAGCTATTCGACTTTTGATTCGAATATAAAGCCAATCGTCATAATGTTTAGCCCGAGAATATTGAATTATTTCCAGTTATATATTTGTTTGGCTTAAAGCTGGAACTCTAGGTAGACATTTGAAACTTTATTAGTACTTTAATGGGTTCAATATTGAAATGTATTTTTTTTAGTCTTAGGCTTCAATCAAAAACTCAACATTTAGTGCGCCTATTTTCAGGCTCAACATGTATTTACCTTCGTAACGCTAAAAAATAAAAAACAAATGAATCTAAATTAATAAAAGAGACAAGTAAGACAGGTTTGGTTTTTTGCGGACTTATGCTAGGCCTTTTTTTTTTGAAAAAAAATATTTTTACAAAAAAAGATCTGACACAGACAGGAATCGAACCTGCAGCCTTTGGATTTGGAATCCAATGCTCTACCATTGAGCCACTGCATCTGCAAAAGATTGGACATGGAGTGCTAATATGTATTGAATCAAATAATTTGGTAATTTTGTGAAAACTTTTGATGTTCGGTACGAAAAAGCCAGACTATTTAAATACCAAAGCGTAATGTTCGAAAAATCTTCTCAAATTGCCATCTACAATGCTAGAGAAGATCTTTCAGATCAGATTGACACAATGCTAGATCTGCAGCTTCCAAAGTCTCTGATTAGTTGGACTGACCAATTTGTCAGTGACAGGTGTGCCAGCATGCTGACAAATATGTGCAAAGGACCAGTAAAACCGGTGTCTACGGGAGTTCCGCAAGGCTCACCTATTTCACCGCTACTGTTTTTGATTTCCTCTACACCAATGTACCAGTTGATCAAAGACAGTGGGACTACACCATCAGGTTTTGTTGATGATGTAACTATTACTGTCCAAGGCAATATTGAAGATAATGCTAAACGCTTAAGCGACATATTGAAAAAGTGCTCTGATTGGGCCGCTTCCAGAATGACAAAGATTGACATGGGCGACAAGTTGAATTTTTTTTCACTTTGTCAAACAGTGGAACAAGTCCAAGTTGAAAGCTAAGCTTAATTTGCCTTCAGGAGAAGAGCGGGATGCACAAAAAGAAGTCATGCTTCTTGGAATTACACTGGACCACACATTGACCTTTAACTTTCACATCTCGAAGAAAATCGACAAAGGAAGACAAGCTGTTGGTGCTATTTGAAGATTGGGTGGAACGCAAGGATCTGCTGTCAAGTCTTTGTATACAGCCTGTGTAAGGCCGATCGTCTAATATGGACTAGAAGTTTGGCATCATCGCATTCTCAAGTCTGAGATCAGCAAGCTGGATGTGATAAAGAATATAGCATTAAGAAGAGTGGTTGGTGCTTAAAAAAACACGCTCCTATTGACGCATTACAGAAAGAAGCGTCGGCAAAACGCTGTTACTAGATCTGCACAATTGGCTCTTGACGGCTGATGATTGGGAAAGTAAGTATAACTTAAGTTCCAAAGGCCAAAGGCCAATGACACCACTACATCACAGCCGATACACAATGCACAGACAAGAAACAAAAGTTAGTCACAGTTGAAATTATGAAAAAGTATAGTCGGCAAGTTATGAGCAAAATTATACACAGTTCAGAACGAGCCCAGAACGATTTGGTGCATGGTTCAAAAAGTTTGGAATCACAAAGGAGAGCTATAATTGTGAATGTGGACAGCTGGAAATAATAACTCACATTCTATTGTACTGTCCTCTACTTGAAGCGCAACGAGTAAAGCTTAGACGGGTGTCTCCAGCGATGGAGTTACCGACTCTCTTGAATAGTATTAAGGGATTGCAAGTAGTCGCCGCCTTTATTGCTGATAAGAGGGATTAGGAACCTTTAAAAAATACGAATTAATGTCAAGTGCAATGAGTCGGGAAAGTTTTTGTCCTATAATGGTTTCCTTATTCTTCGTAAGCTAGCATTAGGACTCATGTTTGGGCTGACTAGACGCAAGCTAAGAATTGTTGTTTTGAAAATCTACAAACTGTTGAGGTTATACAAGTTGATGTGTAAAAGTATGGATACAACGCCTACGTTATATAGTTCTACAACCCTTGAATAAATTCATTCATTCATTGTAAAGCTCTTGCCCAAAACTATGGTTGAATTAGCTGATATTATTAATTGCTGTTTTTTCTATTACAGATTAATAGGGAGAAGTAGTTTTTGATTTAGAATTGAACATTCTCCAACAACCTAAATCTTTTAAAAGAAGTCTGACCAGTCCCGAGAACTGTCGGAAAATTGAGTTTAACAATTCATACTTGAATCCTATTACTCATTCTATTCAATGAATCAAATTGAAATAACTATTGTCTATTGAGACTGTTTATACTCTTCACCAATAGAAACTTCAGCTCGTTGCTAATCTATAGTGAAACACGATTTTGACGGTATTTCACCGAAAGTGGATGCTATTCTTCGTCTTTCTTATTCTAGTTAAACATTTTAATTGATCAACTAAATGTTTTGGTTATTCATATTGTCAATTTCATGTGTTGGTTTCTTTTCAAAAACTGAAACGTATTTTTTTTAAAGCAATTAATACAATTCATTATTTTTTAGAGAACTTACGTATAATCGTTTTTGGTAGCCGCTTTACACATTCACTCAGATGGCACTATCTTTCAAGGTCTGACTTGTGGTGAGTGTCCTTGCTCTTATTTTGCATGTTTGTTTTTTGACATGCATTTTTTACTGCGATTTCCATCTTGAAAATTACGAACTGACGAATATGATCGTTTTGTCAACACTTGAATTCTGATTTTACAGAAAGTCCAGCTTAGACGGTGATGATTTGTCTCCATCCAACTTGGCCTGAGCATATTGGACTTGGTGCTGAATTAAGATTGTATGTATCGGCAATTGCAAATCATGGGCTCAAATATAGGTTCCTGAATCCAATATGACACAAAAGTTTTTAGCTGCTTTTATTCAATTCCATATATTAAAGAGGCTGTGGGTCATACTACTAAGCCGCTCTAACAGTTGCTCCTAGTATCTACTCATTTTAATTAACTCTTGAAAAACCATATAAACCAAGTAGTTATCCTCTCATGCCCTTTTCTTTTCTTTTATCACAAGCATCTGCTTTTCCAAATCCATAAACACCCACTTCTACGAATTAAAAAACATATACCCCATAAACCAACAACAATGCGCTTAGTTCCAATTGACCTAAAAGGAACTCCCATTGAGCTTTTGGCAGACTATTTCACAGCATGCTGCCAAAACACCTCTATTCATTGTGACGTTACTGTTGGATTCGGTGCTACAATTACCGTTACTCAATTGTTCAAAATTAAAACCCCAACAAGGAAAGATTTTCTAGGGATGTTGGATTTGAGCAAGGCAGCCAATTTCAAGTATGAATTTCCTGTTGCAGCATCAACTGCTAGCTGGATGACGTCAGGTATTGCAAGTGGAGCTGCCGGGTCAGTTGTATCGTTCAAAGCTACTATTGATGGTACTCGCACAATCCGCAGTAAGGTTCAGACATTTGACCAAGCTAAAGAATTATTTGAAGATGCTGCTGAGTCTGGAGACCTAGCAGGAATTCTTTCTGAAGCAGAAGATGATATCTTTCAGCTTGAACTTGAAAATGTACCCTGGGGTTCATCTGTAAAAGTTGAAGTCGTTTATTTCCAGTCAATTGAACATGACTTGCAATATGATGGCTCTCGGTTGACTATTCCCACAAACATATATCCACGGTATGGCGTTATTTCGAAATCTCATAAGGTATCATCAAATTCCTTAGCACCTCTACATGGTATTTTCATTAAGGTTGTTGCTCATGACCTTGGATCAAAAGATCACAAAAACCCAATTGAATTAGTCTGTATCACACATCCTGATGCCGCTGTCAAAGACAACACAGTTTGCTTTTCATCAAATGAAAAACTGGTAGATGATGCACAGGATTTCATTGTAGTTTTTAAAACACAAAACCAGCAAACCCCTCCTCTTTATGTTATACATGACACACTTGAAGACTCTCAGATGGAATCATTTGAAAAGGTGACGTCTACCAATAGCAAAAATACAAATGATATTCACAATCTTGTCCATGCTATTAATCCAGTTTTTCAAAATGTTTTAGCTCTTTCTGTAACCTCAGACTACTCAACAAAACAATTTTTCAAGTCCCAAAGTGCTAAAGAAGTCATATTCATTGTCGATTGTAGTGGATCTATGGAATTTAGTGTCCAGCCTTTGAGAGATGCTTTGAACTTGTTTGTATCTTCACTCCCAACTACAAAAGACTCTTCTGCTTCTTCGTCTAACGACCCAGTTTATTTCAATTTTTATAAATTTGGGAGTGACTTTGTGCGACATTGGAAAGCTTCCAAGCTTTTAGACGATAAGAGTTTTGCAGACTCTAAAAAATTCATCAGCAACATTGACTCCGATATGGGTGGAACTGAATTGTTCAACGTTTTAGAAGATTGCTTTCAATGTCTAACGACCAAAGATACTTCCCAAAAGTTGCCAAAGGGGACTACTATAGAGTACGAAATTGTGGTGCTGACAGATGGAAACGTCTGGAACTCTGAAGAGATTGACAGGCTAATCACCAAAAATAGAAAAGCCATGAAAGGACGTTTAAGAGTCCACTCATTTGGTGTTGGAAACGAAGTTTCTCATGCTTTGTTGAATACGATTTCTCGCTCTGGATGTGGTATCAAGCAACATGTGACAAATGAAGAACGTATGGAACTTAAAGTTGCCAATATGACCTCGATTGTACTAGCAGCACAGATTCAACGTGTGAAGGTATTTTGGCAGGCAGGCAAGGGTGTGGATCCAACTGGAAAAGAGTCTGGAATTGCTGAAAATTATATGTTGCCGCTAGAAATCAGTGTTTCAGATCACGAAAAGTTTGAAAATCCAGACAAAGCAATTGATGAACTGAAGTCTTTAGCTGCTCCAGGATCTTTCTTGGTTGTGTCTGGATCCAATTTGCTATCATTTTGTGGATCCGGCTCATCGGTCATTTACATATTTTTTTCGAATACTGTCAAGTTGGCGCCATCTGTTCGTGTTGAGTTTGAGACCTCTTCTCATACTGTGGATTCGAGTTCTTCTTCCGAATTTGTGTTGGAACAACAGTTGATACCTCATCCACAAGGTTCATTCCCAGCTGATACCAAAAATAAGTTAGCTTTTGGGTATTTGTTTTATGCTGCTGCAAAAATGCTTATCAATCAAATTGAATCTTCAGCTTCATTTGAGTCGCGCGATTCTACTGAGCATGGTGCTGTTACTAAGATCCTGACACAAAAAGTCAGCTGTGACTTTGGAATATTATCATCTGTGACTTCATTGATTGCTGTCGAGCCAGGAGCCAAACCTCATTTGGTTGAAATTCGCGCAACAACAGACGATGCATTTGAAAGGGCGGTAAGAATACCAAGCTCTTCAATGAGAGGTTATAGAGGAAGTTACTACCCTAGACTCTTAGGCGGTAGTTCCCAGCATTTTACCAAGTCTGGAAAATTTTCTATTTTTGCAAGATTTCGTTCTCTTATCCCAGGATCTAATGCCAAAGCCCCATCCTTATCAACACCTTCTTATACCAGTATGTTTAGACGAAATTCTAGCCAAAATAGATCTGCTCCAAGTCAAAGGGGTTCAGGCTCAGTAAGACCGCGTTCAGTTGATTCATATAATAGACTCTCAACTATTACACAAAATGCCAACTTTGACGGTTCTTTTAATAGCGACAAGCAAGAGCTTGTCGAGCTTTTTAATGAAGCTGTGTCTGATTCTCGGACATTTCAAGTTTCTGACTTTGGTTCTGAACCCTGGGTATTCACACTTATGGTTTGGGTTTATCTGGAGAGATATTTGACAGACATCAAACGCTCAACTTCTCGATTGCAATGTAAGATCTGGGAAAATGTTGAACGATCTGTAGAAGCTGATTTGAAGAAAAAGGGAGTCGGCCACTCGCAGAAAGAAATTTATGAGCATATTGATAACAAGAGAAAGCAAATTGAAAGTAACTTGAAGGAGAAGTCAGAATTGAATTCATAAAGAAATAATTTTGTATATCATAAGTAGGTATAACTTTAAGTGAAATTATATTTGCGTATATATAAGCTATAATCAAAATAATAAAAGCAAAACATTCGATACTTAGATCATTATGTTGAACTTATAAACAAATTGATTTGATTTCAAATAGAAGTCAAAACGTGGCTAGCCATCGTTATATATCACTATTTATATTAAAGAGGTATAGAGAATATCAATATAGCTATATTGCCACAAGCTCGCCAGTTGCAGAACTGATGACGAAGTACAATCAGATGGAGAACTTGAGGAAGCAGCTTGACCAAGTTGACAGAATCACCGAATACACAGAAGTTGAAGTTGATGAAGCAAAAAAGTGTCAGAAAAACGCTCTTATTAAATCTGGACAATTGGTCCTTGACGACTGATGATTGGGAGAGTAAGTATAACTTAAGCTCCAAAGGCCAATGGCACCACTACATCACAAAGGAAAGCTACAATTGTGAATGTGGACAACTGGAAACAGTAACTCACATTCTATTGTACTGTCCTCTACTTGAAGCGCAACGAGTAAAGCTTAGACGGGTGTCTCCAGCGATGGAGTTACCGACTCTCTTGAATAGTATTAAGGGCTTGCGAGTAGTCGCCGCCTTTATTGCTGATAAGAGGGATTAGGAACCTTTAAAAAATACGAATTAATGTCAAGTGCAATGAGTCGGGAAAGTTTTTGTCCTATAATGGTTTCCTTATTCTTCGTAAGCTAGCATTAGGACTCATGTTTGGGCTGACTAGACGCAAGCTAAGAATTGTTGTTTTGAAAATCTAAAAACTGTTGAGGTTATACAAGTTGAGGTGTAAAAGGATGGATACAACGCCTACGTTATATAGTTCTATAACCCTTGAATAAATTGATTTGATCTTCGGCTTCAAAATAGCAAGCAACAATATTAATATTTTTTTTATAAAATTCAAAAAACAATCAAACATTGATTTGATCAAGATGTATCAAAGCATATTAAAAACGCATTAGTACCGGAATCAAGGTCGCAGATAAAAGAAAAAAGTGCAAAAACTAAAAACCTCAAAATTGTTCGGGTACTTAGGTAGCAGCTGTGGTAAAACATTAACCAAAAGAAATAATTATAGAAATAAAAATTATAAACGATATTTGTAAATTTGGGTTTTATCGAAGCTGAACATAATTACCAGGGAAAACACCAACCTTATCGTTTACCTTTCCAGTCCACCAGCCATTGGAATCTGCTGTTCGTTGAACAATTTCAATGACTTCACCCGCTCTGATGGCCAAGTCACCATGTGCTTGTGGCTCATAGTCATATAGCGCAGTGCAATATTCGACAGTAGGAGCAGGAGCAGGAGCAGCAGCGGGAGTAGCCACAGTAGCAGGTGCGCCGTATACAGGAGCCGCAGCGGCAGCAGGGATACCATATCCAGGAGCAGCAGTAGCAGCAGGAGCACCATATCCAGGAACAGAAGCAGCAGGAGCGCCATATGTTGGAGCAGCATACCCAGGAGCCGCAGCGGGATCGCCATAAGCTGGTTGACCATACGCAGGCTGCTGACCATAAGCAGGTTGTTGAGGATATGTATTTGGATCATAAGGAGGCGGTGCAAGACCTGGAGAACCAGCAGCTTGGGCTTCAGCTTCAGCTTCTTTATCTTTGCCAAACCGCTTTCTTGTCATCTCAAGTTTAGCTTTGGCATGCCCAGTTCGGAATTGCGTGATGGGGATAGCTTCAGTTCGCTCTTGAATGTCACCACGTTTGGCTTCAAAAGATTCTTCAATACCACTAACAAGATCAAAATACGGAATCTTCATTTCCTCCATTCGAGTGTAAAGGGTATAAAAAATGTTGAGCTGCATGTAGTAAAAACTTTGAAATAAAGGCCTGATAAACTCTGCTTCAAGCTGAAACAATTTTGGTAACTCTTCTTTCAGCATCTCGTTGTAATAGTTGTACTCTTGAGTCGCAATCTCTACGTTATTTTCACTGGTATAAAGTTTCTTTTCATCATTGGCAGTAGGCTCTTTTTTAGCCTGAAGCTTTGTTAAAGTGTTAGTGTGACGGTCAAGATCGAGTTGTTTATGGTCACGTTTTGTTGCCATTTTGCGAATAGCTTTAATCACTTTAAGAAGCTCGTCCGCTGGCCCAATGATTCGAGTTTCGATAAGCTCCAATTCAGGCTTCAATGTCTCCTGCAATTCCTTCACGACATCTCTATACTGCTCGCATGCTTCAATGCCTTCCGGGTTTCCTTCAGGCTTGATGGAATTGGGATCAGAAAGTCGACCCGAAATAGGCTTGTAGACTTCTTCGACAGCACGAGAGAATTCAATTTGGTGATTGAGCATTCCGTTTATAGCTTCAAAATACTTTTTAGATTCGCTGTGAAGTTTTTTGGTTTCAATTTCAAGTTCCTTGAACCTTCGCTCAGCATCGATGTACACAGGATCTTTTGTTGTAGTGCCCATATTGAGCTTTTGACGAAGGCTTTGAGGCGCCTAGATAAGGTTAGAGTCTCATCTCTTTGAAAAAAAATCATAAAAAAACACTTTAAATATTGATATCAAGAAGACCTGCATTTCTTCAAGCTCATAACTTATAGATAGCTAACATCTTAGTTTCTAACTTAATAGCGCATCAAATGGGTATCGAGTAAACATATTGTCTTCCTAGCATACTTTTAGGCATTTCATGACAAAAAACTGAAAATTACAAAAGTTTTACATACTCTGCTAATTGATTTTGTAAAACCTTTCCAACTCATTTTTGATGATTTAAAGTGATCTCTATATTGATAAGTATGTATTTCTTTGCTATATCGCTCTTAGCAAAAAACTAGTATTGCAAATTATAGAATAAAGGGCTGTTGTTGAAAAAATAGTGATATGAATGAAACTTGAATAGTGATAAGTGTTAACTGAATTAATTAAATTTGTGAATAATGATTAATATTTTTTTTTTTTTGGATATCTCAAGATCAAGGTTTAACGTCGAATTAAAAAGCGCACTTTTTAGAAAATATCTCCGAAAAATTATGCCGAGCTATGACGCAATGCTTTTATTTCACAAAATTCGGAAAAAAATCAGCCACGAAACAATTGAAAATTTTAAGCTTTCGAGTTTCAAACCAGCGTTTCTATGTGCCAAAAAAAGAGATAGCAGATGATTCAGCAGGGAGCAATAGGAAAAGGCGGAAAAAAGGTTACGAGAACATTCGTTCATGTCCTCAATAAACCGGATACACGTGATACATTGATTTCTTGTGCCGATGGTAGTTATTGGTGATTTGTCATGATTACATCATTACCATACATGAACATTTGGATTTTTTTCAACCTTCAAAGCTAATTATCACCACCAAAGGGTTAACAAATATCCAAACACTCGTTAGTTTAAAAACCAAATAAAAGCAAAAATCAACAATGTGGTCCTTGATCCGAAATTCCCTTTTTTCCGCTACACGCCCCACTCTCACTTCTGCCTTGATCCAAAATCCTGCTCTCAATCAGGAAAGAGGTATGAAGGTCAAGGCTGCTCTCAAGAAGTTCTGTTCAGGCTGTTATGTAAGTTCATTAGTTTTTTACTTGACTGATTAACAAGCTTTTGTTCTAACATTTGTTATTTTCTTTTTCTTTTTAATCTGAATTTAGATCATTCGAAGAAAAGGTCGTTCTTATGTCTACTGTAAACTCAACCCTAAGCACAAGCAGAGACAGCGTTAAACCTCCCCGACTTGAATGCTATCTTCAAAACAACTATTAAAACTTTCAACTGTGGATTTCTCTTATACTAGGAGAAGTTTGCAAATCATACTTGGCCCCTTATTTGCTGTTTTTATACACCAATATCACTAAGAACAAAACTTTTCATTTGGCAAAAAACTTATGCCTTGATCCTACACAAGGCTTTTCTTTTTATCATTTAACCCATTTATTTTCGACTATTCGTTTTTGTTTAATTTCTTTTTTGTACATAGTAATATATCGAATTACACATTCTGTAGATATTTTCTCTTTTATTTTTGGAAGACAGCTACCTACTGTTATTTTTCACTGTACCTGCTTTAATGTTCTAATTCTCATTCACACTTACTTGTACGCAAATGATCTTGGTATATCGAGTATACACTCTTATCAAATAACAAAAAACAAACTTTTATAACTAAATTATTTATACAAAATTACAAAAAAACTTTTAAGAAAGGTATCTATCTAAGCTTTCACCCAAAACCTCTTCTACAACTGGTGTCAAATTCTTTGTGACTTCGTGAACAACGCTTTCATCATCATCTTCAAGCAACTCAGCAATAAGAGGAACAAGAGGATTAAGCATGGGAACCCATTCCTCACCAAGCTTGGCGTAGAGACCCTTGAGAGTTCTAATACCCCAGATCTTTTCGTTGACGCTGCATGATTCCTTAAGATGCTTCATAATACCATCGTTAATGGCCTTGTACTGCTCTTGAGAGTTGACAGTCTCTGCCAATGAAACAACGGCCTTGACCAAAGCCTTGCCCTGGTTAGGATCAATGGTAGCGTACTGTTCAAGAAGAGAAGTTGAAATCTTGTCAAAACGGGCAGAAGCTTGCCAGAATTCTTCACGATCATATTGGAAAGAAACAGCAAGGGAAGAGAAGATCGCGGTTCTAAGAGCATTGGCAGCCTTGTTTCCGACCAGAGCTTGACGCTTCTTGCTATCAGTGTACTCATCAAGAATATCACAGGTGGCGTCAACCAAATAACCAAAGTAACTTGTGACAATAGACTTCAAACTACCGAACATCTTACTGACAAACTTGAAGAAAATAACACGTCTTTGGATGCTATCCAACTCAGGAGAACTATCTTCACCGTCAATGGCCCATCTAACCATGCGAACAAACAATGGTCTGAATGTCTTGTCATTCAACTTCATGACAATATGCAAGCCAGTCTTGACAAGACTCATTTCAATACGGTTGTATGTGTTTGCATCATACTTTTCAGTACCAAGAGTACGAGCTTCGAATGCCTTGAGCAAAAAGCCAATAAGAGAGTTGGCCAAAGATGAAACAACTCTACGTTCAACAGAGCCAATGAGGTTGTCAAGAGAGACAATAAAAAGGTTGATAGAGTCCCAGTTGGCATTGACAGCGAAACTCCAAGCTTCAGTGTAGGCCTTCAAAAGCTTCTTAGAATCAATATGCTGGGCCAAAGACTCCAAAACTCTGTATCTAGTATCAACATCAATGGTAGAGATAAAAGACAACTTGAGAATCTTAACCAAAGAAGAGGCCATAAAGGCAGGAAGGCGCTGAACCAAATTGGCAACCAAAGCAAAAGTGGAAATCTGGATCATCTTAGAGTCATCTTCAGATGCCGAAGAATCTTCAGAAAGACTGGACTCAAACTTGCTAAACAAAACAGGAATGATCTTGGAAAAGTGACCAATACTTCTGGCACCGATAGCGGAACAAACACTGTTAATAACACCAACAGAAGACACGAGGATATCAACATTGGGATGGTTAAGACCTTTAGGTCCGACAACAATATCAAGTAGTTTGAGGAGTTCTTTAGGATCAAAGTGTTCCCAGTACTTGGCAACAATACGGTCAAGAGCATCAAAAGACATTTGAAGAAGATCTTCAGAATCAGTGACGTTGACGAGCTCAACAATAGAGTCGAAGGCTTCACGAGCAGCTTCATTAGCATCCTCGTTAACATATGCCTCCATTTCGAACTTGCTGCGTACCAATGCCAAAGCGTTGCTTCTAATCTTGTTGTCTGAAGAGTTAAGAAGGATATCACGGAAAATAGAAACAAACACTTCAATTGGCAACAATTCCAAGACGCAGTCAAGAGAAGTGTAGAATGCTTTAGTGACAGCACGAACAGACTCAGCGACATTGCTGTTAGCCTTAAGAGACTTCACATTGATAAGGTTTTCCAAAATCAAAGCAATAGACTTTTCAGAGTTGGCTTGAACAGCCTTTTGCTCTTCAACCAAGGACTTTTCCTTGAATAATCTGCCAACAGAGATACGAAGAGGATCAATTTCAAGAGTGCCGGTTTGGTCATTAGAAATGACAAGAGAAAGGTATTCAACAAGATGACCTCTAAGAGTCAACAAAGCAGGAGTGTGAAGGTTAGAAATAGAGTGGAAGATTTGGCGTCTAAGGAATGGTGTAGTTCCTTCCTTTCTCTCTTCACTGCTTGGCTCAGTTGTGGGAATCAAGTTCAAGAAATCGAGATACTTCTCAATCATGGTGATCTGGTCAACAACAGAAAACCCTGAAATGAAAGTGTTGGAGAACTGCCAAAGGGCCTTAGCTTCAGTGCTCTTGCGCTTCAACTTGGCCTCATGGTATTTCTCAGCCAACAAGAAAACCATACGGTAAAGAGTGTCAGTACCGAGTGTCTTGACAAGAGTGCTGTAAAGTCTAACACGTCTGTGGCGAGGGATATGGAAGAAAGCAGCGACAAAACTGAGAAACAAGAAATCGATTTCTTCGTCCTTGTTTTGGGTTTTGTCACATAATAATGAAGGAATGACTTGGCTGATAGTGTGCTGAATAACATAAGCAGAGAACTCATCATCTTGGCGAATGGTGTTGGCACCCATGAAAGTGAAGATTGGCATAACACCGTGCAAGACAGCATCAGAAGCCATTGGGGCCATGTTTGCAACAAGCAAGAGGAATCTGTTTTGAACTTGCTGACTTCCTGAAGTTCTAATGCAAGAAACAAGAATATCAATACGCATGCTGCTGGCATCAAGCTTAATATCTGGTTGAGTTTTCAAGTCATTGACAATGTGAATCATACAATTAGCAAGAACTTGCTCAGTGTACTCAACAGGCAATTTGGAATCGGCACCGAGAGTAAGAATCTCACTGAGAATTGTAAACAACTGAGACAAAATGTGAGTGTTTCCAGTGGGTTTGTTCTTTTCAAGAATTTCCAATACGAGAGTAGTTCTGCGAAGGTGACGTTCAGCGAATTGTGCCATTTCACCAGTCTGGAGAAGCTGCTTAGCAGCACCACTGCTTCTTCTTCTTCTCTTGGCGACAGAAACTGGACTTGCTGAGCCAGATGCACCATTGGCAGCATTTCTAGCAGCAGCAGACGAGGATTCAAGAGTGCATTCTACAAGAATCAACTCGAAAACAGGAGCAGTAATGGAAATGCCAGCAAAAATGTCAGAACTATCAAACAAACTTGAATCATCAAGGGACTGGTCAATCAAAAGTTTAAGAAGCTGAAATTGAGTTTCCTGGCGGAATCCGCTCCAAAGTTCAATGATCTTCTGGGTTGCCTTTTCACCGACAGTAGTGATTCCAGACTTGATAGCACTTTCCAAAAAGTTAATGCCCAAGTTGCGTTCGCCTGTAGAAAGGATTCCAAAAACCTCGTTTTCCAAATCAGAAAGAAGGAAGTTAGAAGCTCTAGCAAGTTTAGAGTAGTCACTTCGGTCATCAAACCAAGATTTGAGAAGAGGTGCCAAGTATTTTGATCTTGTTTTGGAAGAAACGTTGACAAGGCGCAACAAGTATGATTTTGAAGAAGGAATCTTGCAGTAAATGGCTTGAGAAGCCAAAACAGCAAAGAATTCAGATGCAGCCTTCTTGCTTGCCTTTTCTTCAGACTTGAAGAAATCTTGAAGAACAGTAAAGATTTTGGTAACGTTGACAGTAATTTCTTCCGAATGTTCAAAGATGTGCTGGGACAAGAATAAATTGACATTATCAATAGACATCCATTTGACTTCGCTGCTCTTTTCGCCAGTTCCAAAAATGTCATTTAATCCCCAAACTTCAAAGTCACCAGAAAGGGTGCTGTATGATTTAGAAATGGCCTTGAGTGTGTTGAGGGCGAGCTTTCTTACACGTTCAGAGTTGTCGAAGAGGCCGACAAAAATGAGAGGAATAAGACCCTGGTAGTCGTAAGGCTTTGAAGAAATGTGCTGTTGTACAAGCTTGAATGCATGTGCACGAACGAGTGAAGGATAAACACCAGTCCACACTCTTGCAAGAAAAGAGGGAATCTGAGTATCCTTAAGCTTAAGTAAGGAAGAAAGGTCATCAGCAGTCTGAATACGATCAACAGCAGACGAGAATAATGCTCCACGCTCTTCAAAGACGCTGTTATGGGTGGCGTCAAAAAATGAGTCAACATCAGTTTCCTTTAATGCTTCCAACTGAGCTTCAACAGTTGCAGAAGTAGTAATAACTTGCTCAACTTCCACAGACTGAGCTGGATAGCTGGCAGCAGCCAAGGTTTTGGAATTGAGAGAAGTTTGAAGAACAAGCTCCAAAACGTAAAAAGTGATATCCTGCACATCCAGAGCTTCCTTGACAATATTTTCGCGTTCCTCAGTTTTAAGGAAAGAGTTGAACAAAGTGGTGAAGGGAGCACGGAGATTTGCAGGGAAAGGTGATTCCTTGGTCACAGCTAAAGCAGACTCAATAACAACTTGAAGTTGGCTATCTGATATAGGAGTCTCATCTAAGATTTGTGGGATTTTGTTTAATAAGTTCCAAGAGTTGTGCTGGAAAATGGAAACCAAAAAGATGGTAGTAAACTTAGTAACGTTGTATTCTCTTCCGATGTTAATGAGTTCAAGAACAATAGCTTCTTTGCTGAGAGCATCCCAAGTAGACTTTTCGAAAGCAGTATAGTCATCGAAGCCCTTAGCTAACTGAGTAACGCAGGCAAGTCCGCTTTTTGAGACTTCGTTTGTCCAGTTGAAAACAACGGATTTGATGGCAGCGTTTAATACATCTGAGCTAAGGCGAGTGATTGAGCCCAAAACTGAAAGAATCATGTATGAAGCAATTTGAGCCTCGCTGTGTTTTGAAAGTGAAATGACCTCAGAAATATCAGAAATAAAGCGGTCAATAATATCTTCTTCGTTGACGCGACGATCTTTCATAAGAGTCATGGTCCAGACGGAAGTTGAAGACCAGAATGCAAGCTGAAGCTGGTATTCTCTTCCTTGCTTGACACATTTAACAATGTATGCGTTTACGAGCTTGTGTAATTCAGCATCAGCTGCCATCGCACGGACCAAAAGAGTACGACTAGGGTTCTTGACAGTCTTCTTTGAGTTCATGAGAAAGTTGAAAACTGGGGGTAATGGAGCAGAGATGGTATCCAAGATTCGGAGAAAAACAGGCATGCTGTAGTATGGTAAAGCCATCAAAAGAAGAGACTGGGCGTTGTGAATGTGTGCATGGAATCGTCGAATAAGCCATTCCAAAGCTTTGATTGAAGGTCGAAGATTGAGTCGAGGAGCAACAAGACGAAAGAATTCTTCAATCGCATGGTCGAGATGACCGTTTTGTTCTTCAGTCTACAAAAACTGTTAGAAAGCAAAATTTAAATAAAAAAAACAAGTACCATTGCGACATATTCATACCTGAGTGTTTCTGTCGATTGTAATAGATGTTTCAGAGAAAATGTTCTCTCTGAAGGCTGCGAACCTAGGATCAAGAATTTCTAGTTCATTGAGACCTTCACTCGCATAGCTGAAAATGGTTTCATAATCTTGGGAAGCAGCTTCTTTGGGATCAAATATTAATGATTTAGAATGAAATGCTTTTTGTTTCTTTCTATCCAAAATCACAGTGTTTCCAGTTGCGATTTTGGATAACTGGGCCGCCAATTCAGATACCATGATGAAAAAGAATTATCAAATAGAAGGTGGCAAAAGGAAAATACAGAATAAACGAGTGAAAAACCAAAAGAAACACAAGAATAGACTTTAAAGTACTTTTCTTTTTCTATTTGTTAGTTCGCTGAGTTAACTGAAGCGAAGTTAGTTCAACAAGTTGGGTTGGATTTTTCACATATTATAAAATTTTTTTTTCTTCAAGTACCCTAACCTGTTTGCCTATTTTGGAGCTGCGGCTTATTTTTTGTTAAAATCCCAGAAAATGAGGAACGGCTGAAATATTATAGAAACGTTGAGCGTTATGATGAGTGAACCAAAATACAAATCGCGCCTTTACTGGGTTGGCTTGTAGAAAGCAAAAAAAAAAAAAAAGACTATTTGCTATGATACTAAACCTTGTAGAAAATATTCGAAAATCCAATATATTTTGGGAAGTAAAATTCAACTAAGATTTGCAAATTGAATAATCCTCGTCACAGGATATACGGCTAGAAAGATAAAAAAAATTATATAATCATATTAGGTAGTCTTAGTCACCCAATTAAAAATTTTTGTAATTGTTTTTCAAAAGCGCAGATAAGTAAATCTTTATCAACCTAACAATTCAGAAAACTATCAAAACCATTCACATCAACGATGGGTAAAGTACAGAAAAAACATTCAAAAGGTCGTTTAGATCAATACTATAATAAGGCAAAAGAGAAAGTATGTTTTTTTTGTAAATTCTTCAACAAATGCTTAAGCCAACAGTTATTCTAACACATTTTATCTATAGGGTTATAGAGCTCGTTCGTCTTTTAAAATTTTACAAATTAACGAAAGGTATGGTCATTTCCTCGAAAAGGCTAAAGTCGTCATTGATCTATGTGCTGCTCCCGGTTCATGGTGTCAAGTTGCCACTGAAAAATGCCCTGTCAACTCTTTAATTATCGGTGTGGATATTGTCAAGATGAAGCCATTACCCAATGTCATCACATTTCAATCGGATATCACAACGGAACACTGCCGATCCGAACTTAGATCTTATATGAAAACTTGGAAGGCCGATGTTGTCATGCACGATGGTGCTCCTAATGTTGGTAAAGACTGGACACAAGATGCATTTACACAATCCGAACTTGTTTTACAATCTCTTAAGTTGGCTGTTGAGTTTTTGACCGTTGGCGGTACCTTCGTTACTAAGGTTTTCAGATCTAAAGATTACAACAAACTGATGTGGGTTTTCCAACAATTTTTTGAAAAAGTCGAAGCTACCAAGCCTCCCGCTTCCAGAAACGTTTCTGCCGAAATTTTCGTTGTTTGCAAAAAGTTCAAAGCGCCAAAGAAGTTCGACCCAAAGCTTTTGGATGCCTCCGTTATTTTCGAAGATATTCAGCAGGTCGCCAACGAGAGTTTGGAAAGATTGCTCAAGGAAAAGAAGAAGAGAAAGCGTGATGGTTACGAAGAAAATGAGTACCTTCAGTTCAAGGAAGAATCAGCATTGGAGTTTATCAAGTCTAAAGAGCCAGTCCAAATTCTTGCTACTATGAATGCCCTTACTTTCGACAAAAAAGACCCCGATCTCAAAAAAGTCAACATGCTTGAATCAACTACACCAGAGCTTTTGGCTTGTATGGCTGATTTGAAGGTTCTTGGCCGCCGGGAGTTTAGAATTCTCTTGAAATGGAGAAAGAACGCCAGAGAGCTTTTGGAGCTTGACAAGAAGGAAGAGCCCGAAGAGACTCAAGAAGGCGAAGGAGAAGAAGTTGATGAAGAAACCAAGATTAATCAAGAATTAGAAGGTCTCCAAGAAAAAGAACGCTTGAACCGCAAGAGAGAAAAGCGTAAGCTCAACGAAAAGAAGCAAAAGGAGATTACCAAAATGCAAATGGACATGGTGTCTGATATGCGTATTGGTGCTGAAAATAACGAACAAGACAATGCACTTTTCGATGTCAAGAAGGCTGAGCGAAGCGGTAAGCTTTCGGCATTGATGAAGGGTAAAAACGCGTTAATCACAGAAGATGAGCGAGATGATGTGGAAGTTGATGGTGCAGCTTTATTAAAATATAAGTACGAAGACAGATCTGACGACGAAATCATTGACGACTACGAAGCAGAAATGGACGCCATGTACGAAGACTTTAAGGAAAGACAATCTGAAAAGAGCTCGGCATATCGAGCCAAGCGTGCCCGTGAAAGTGGATACGATGATGAATGGTTTGGTATCAAGGAACAAGGCAGCGATATGGAAGAAGACGACGGTGTTCGCATAGCAAATGATGACAGTGACAGTGATTGGGACTCTGATGAAGAAGGATATCAAAAGAATATTCTAAATACATTGGCGCCTAAGAAAACTGCATCTGGTCTTAGTACAAAGGCTGCACTTTTCTTTGACGATCCACTCTTTAAGGACGTTGATATGACACCGTCATCTACGATTGCTGCTAACGGCAAATCTACAAAACCTAATTCTAAACACGCTACTGTTTCCAGCTCACAATCTGCTACTACCAATACACAACCTAAGAATACTGAGGAAGATAGTGACGATGACATGGATACATCTGGAAGCGAAGATGATGACAAGGATGACTGGAATGAGGATGATGAAGACGAAAGCGACGAAGGTCCTGAAATTGTTACGCCTCAAGCCATGACTATTGCCCATGATCTTGCTCTTGGTAACATTAATAAGCATAGGCTTGTGGATGAGAGTTTCGGCAGATACTCTTTCAATGACCGTGACGGTCTTCCTGAGTGGTTTTTGGATGATGAACAAAAACACAACAGAGTTATCAAACCTATCACTAAAGAAGCCGCTGAAGCCATCAAGACCAAGATGAAGTCTCTCAATGCTCGTCCTATCAAGAAGATCGCTGAAGCCAAGGCCCGTAAACAAATGCGCAGAGCTCGACGACTTGAAAAGTTGCGCAAGAAAACTGAGCTTATTAATGAAGACGGTGCTCTTACTGAGCGTGATAAGGCTGAGGAGATTCAGAAGCTCACTAACAAGTGGGAAATGGGTCCCAGCAAAAAGACAAAGAAGAAAGAGAAGCCCAAGGTCACCTTGGTTGTTGCGAGAGGTGGCAACAGAGGTGTTCAAGGTAGACCTAGAGGTGTTAAGGGCAAGTACAAGATGGTTGATGGCACATTGAAGAAGGAACAGCGGGCCTTGAAGCGAATTCAAAAGAAGCACAAAAAATAGACATCCTAAAACTTAGCTAGAACTGTAATTTTACATTTATCACTATTTTGTTTCCATTATGAAAAAAAAAATGCAATCACATTTACAAATAACCTTCATACACATGCAAATTGTGCATATATGGATCGTTTTAATACAATGCCTAACAAAGGCATGCAAGCTTAAATTTTAGTCGAGCCAAGCTTCTAAAATCTATTCCCAGGTCGACTTTATTTATGCTTAACTCAAGCATTAAAGCTTCTCTAATGTTTGATTATTTTTTTTGAGCGTCGTATTTTACTATTCACAAGTATATCTGACAGCTTGGTGGTTAGACTTTGACTTTCGATTACTTTTGTTGAAATAAAAACTGTATCGACGTGGATCCCGTTTCATTTCTCTTAATATTTGTTTTAAAAATTTAAATTGCACAAGATAAATACTACTTCATTCCTAGAAATTCGCAATACACATTTGGCATTTTTATGTACTTGGTTGTTAATCCAGACTGTTGCCAATTGCTATTGACTTGTCTATTAATAGAGCACCTAATTGCTGTGCTTATTGTGCAACAGACCTCTTTCCTTTTTCTCGATGCTAGCTATTTTTCAAAAAGCACACTTTATCCTGATATTACTTTTCGAAATTGTTTATCTATTCTTACAAAACTGAGATCATAATAATAATAATAATAATAATTACTGAGAACAAGTTTCATCAACGTGTTGGTTTTTCTTACAATATTTATATCTAACCCTTGACTTGTGATATCAGTTATCTACATATTTTTCCACCTCTAAAATCTACCCTAACAACAAAACAAAACAAAAAATACCTTCTGGTTTTGAAACCTATCTTTTTTTTTTTTACCACGTACTAAATTTAAATAACTAAACCACATTTTTTTAAATTTATTTATTAATCATCGCTTATTTTATTTTTACACAAATATATATACTTAGATGTCAATATCTTCATTAGTAATGCCCAAGAGGCCCGACTCAGCTGTGATTGAACAGATCAACCCATCATCGCTCAATTATGTCTCAACCAAGCAACCTGAAACCCTCACCAGTCGTTCAACTAATTATATTCATACCAGCCACGATGTCGGAGAAGAGAGTGAGCAAAGCCAATTTGACAGCGATAAGGATGATGACGAAATTGCGCAGAAAAAGTTAAGCATTGTACAAGAGCCGCTCCAGCACCAAATAAATACCTCCCAGGACGTTAACCATGCAAACAATGACTACCAATTAGTTTTGAAAAATTTACAAAACAATGAAGGAACAATGTCTTTGGTAAAACAGAAAGTGTTACGAGACGGGGAGGCATCACACACTACGGTGGCTAGGTTATCACATAATGAACAAACCAATTCTATGGATTTACCAGATCACACCAACAGTACAACTGATCAAACTGATGAAGCTCCAGAAAACAGCGACTACACATCCTCAAGCGAGAGTGAGAGTGAAGTAGATAATTGTGGAAGCGACTATAACGATGAGAGTACTGAAGGTGAGGAAGAAGAATATCACAAGTCTTCAAGGAAATCATCAAGGCTCACCAAGAAAGAAATCACATTTCTCAAAAAAGATCTCAATTCGAATCAGCCCAGTTCATATGAAGCACCAAAGATAAGAAGAATCTCACCAAAAAAATCTTTATCAAACATGAAAACAGAGACTTCCAACACAGATCCTGGGTATATAATGCGTCGAGAAAACTTTCAAACCAAGGCATTGGAAGAAGAAAAATATATCGAGAGTATCAATAAAAGGTACGAATTCGCAAATCGCAGAATCGACACAATGCACAATGATCGTATCAAAATGAAGTACCCAAGTGATATTGTTAACCCTCGTGGTTTGGTCAACACTGGAGTTACTTGTTATATGAATTCTGCTATTCAAACCTTATTCCATGTTCCTGCAATGGCATATTATCTTCAGAATGTCTTCAATGATGTTTACCGCGATACTCTTTGTGCAAAATCTGTCACCAGAGATATAGCTTTGCTTCATCAAAGAGTGACTGACCCATGTGCTCGAAAACAAACATTTACTCCTCGCCAGGTTATTAAACGCTTAAACGACATCAATCCTTTAATGTCTGAATGGCAGCAAGAAGATTCGCACGAGTACTTCATGTCGTTACTAGGCCGATTACAAGAAGATTCTGTATCCAAAGGTCAAAAATTGAAATCTTCAATCATCCACGAAATGTTTGGTGGCACATTTCTCCAAACTGTTGAGTGCCATCAATGTGGCCACAAGTCTGAAACACATCAAGACTTTTTTGACATCCAAGTGTCAATTGATAAAGCTGAACTCAAGTATACAAACAAGTCTACGCTTGAAGGTTCGCTTCGTCATTATTTTGAGCCTTCAATTATTTCAAAAACTGATACAGAGGGATATGATTGTGAAAAATGCAAAAAAAGTACAAATGCTACCACAAATGTTCGTATTGAGCATCCACCAGAATATCTTGTAGTGAGCGTGAAGCGATACAAGTATTCAAACAATGCGATTTGCGGATCCAGCCAAAAGATCAAAAATCACCTACAGATCACACCCCAGCTGGAGATGTCACAATTTACTCAAGATACCGATGAGCCGGTACGTTACCAGCTACTTTCTTTTGTTTCTCATGAAGGCCGCTCAGCTTCAAGCGGCCATTACATTGCTCATTGCTTGCAAAATGATGGGTCCTGGGCCATGTATGATGATGACTTTGTTAAGACTATTGGAAACACTGGTGATACACTCAAGTCTAAGCTTGACGTATACTTTATGGTTTACTCACGTTTGAAACCTATTTTGAAAGCGCCAGCGTTTTCACATGAAGACCAAATCAGCTCTGATAAATATGACACATCTGATGAGAAACCTCTTGAGTACCCTGGCCATTTTGAAAATGTGTTGTCTTCGGGTCCACTTTATATACAGCAACTATCACCTTCGAGCGACGATTCTATTAAAGTTTCCAAACCCGAAAGTTTGTTGCCATTAGACAATCAGCTAAAGGATCCACTCGAGCCAAACACACCCGAATCTATGGAGAAAGCGAATAATGACAAAAACCAAGAACAATTCATTAATAATACCAATGAACCTTTAGTTCATGTTGAAATTGCTCGCGATAATAGTGACGATGATGAAAAAAAAGCGTATAGAAGCAGCCCATCGTTGCAAAGATATGGAAGCCAGAAAAAAAGAAAAGTTTCTAAAAATGACTACATCGATGTTATCGAAGACAAGTCTTCAGATACAATTTAATGATTTTACTATTCCCCGTTTTATTTATGTTATGTGAATTTGTTTTATATGACTAGAATCTTAATGATTCTGTTTTTTATGTATAAAAGTTTATGTATTTTTAAGTGAATTAGACACGAAACTCTTAATCTGTCAACTATTTTCCCCACCACCATTTTTGATTGGCTGCTAATACATACATAGGTCTAAAAAATTTCATTACTGAATCTGAAGACCTTCTTGTTGACGTGAGAATCAAACTAACCATACAACCTATAGACAGGATACCAACAAAACACTACACTGGGTTAGTTGATATTGGGTAGATACTCATACTTATACCACTATGGATTCCTCTAATAAACCAGATACCTCTGCAGCAGCTCCTAAGGCAGCTCCTGCTCCTGCTACTACAACTGCAGCACCAGTCCAGCCCCCTAAACCAAAAGGATACACTAATCCCGCTCTTCAGGCCATGGGAATTCCTAGACTTCGTCTTCCTTCCCGTAACTGGTCTATTTTCTGGGGTGTAGTTTTTGGAATTGGAGGTTTGGTTATTTATGACCGTACAGAGCGTAAGAACCGCCGCCAGTTCTGGAAAGATCAAGTCAGTCCTTTGGCCACTGTGCCTATGGGCCCAATGGAGTTACCCCGACGTGTTACTGTATATATGGCTCCCCCACCAAATGATTATTTGGAAGTTTCTCAGCAACATTTTCGTCAGTACATTAAGCCTGTCCTCACTTCTGCAGCCATTGATTACACAGTTGTCAGCGAGTCGCGACAAGGTGAGATCCGTGCTAAGGTTGCAGAACAGATCAGAAACAAGCGAAGAAAAATGCACAACTTGCCTACATCTGATGCCGATCCTGATAAATCAAAAGACGAACTGGACTTACAAATTGAGCGTGGTATTGAGCGTGATTCAACTGGAGGTGTTATCTGTATTGGTCGTGGCGCATACAAAGAGTATATCAATGGTCTTCAAGAAGGCTGGCTTGGTCCGTTGGAAGCTCCTGCTGAACCTGAACCTGAAAAGATTCTTGTCAACCCTACTATTGAAACTGCTGAAACCCTTACCGAAAATACTGTGCCCGTTGAGACTTTGGATACCATTGCCATGGATGTTGCTGCTTCACAACAAGTTGTGAGCACTCCTATTCCCCAAGCCAAGACTACCGAAAAGGAACAAACTGCTGCTGCCGAATTTCCTACTCCTGAAGATGACGAAAGAAATATTGCGGGATACAAAGATGTTGATGAAGCTCAAGCTGCTAAGAAGGCTGAAGAAGAGGCTGCTAAGAGAGCCGAAGCTGGAGAAAATGCTGAACCTGAAGAGCCCAAGAAAGATACCCGTCCCCCTGTTACCAAGCCTTACATTCTCGGTATGAACCGTGGCCCCGATGCATGGAGCTCCGAGCTTCCCGCTGGTGCTGATGCCGATTTGTTGGCTGCCCGACCTGAAGATGTCAGTGATCCTATTGCCATTCTCGAACACCGCCACGTACTTGGTTTCCTCAATACCCCTATCCGTACCAAACGTTTCTTTTCACGCCGCTTAGTGTCTGACAAGCTTGGCCAGGATACTGCCGCTCTTGTTTTTAACGAAATCCGACCATTCCAAAACAAGGCAAGCCCTGCCGCCGCTATATCTGCTGCTGACAGTGGAGACGCCTACTCCGACAACACTGTTTTAGAAGATTCATCAAACGTTTTGGAAAACGATGTTGATAAATTGATTATTGCAGAGACACAAGACTGGCCTTCTCGTTGGAAGACCAAGGCTGTTGATAACAACAGTGAGTGGATTTGGCCCTTTGGTGTTGACAGCAGATTGGCTTCCAAGCTCCGCGTCTATGACACTTCTAAGGAGTCACTGGAAAAGTTTGAAGAAGCTAAAAAGAACTACAGTCAATGGAAGAAGGAACAAAAGGAAATTGAGACCAAGCGTTTAAAGGAGTTGGAAGGTGAATCCAACTAATATTTTAAAATAGTATTAAAATTGTGAATCTGATTCTATTTTTTGTAAATATGTAATTCAAAACCTGAAAAAGAATATTAAGACTTATTTGAGATGAAAAATATTTGATTGTAAACAATAGTCCGTGTATGACAGTATGACTACTGAAAATAAATGTAGTTTTGTGAGAGCTATTATTTAAGATAAAGCGGATTTTATTCATAGTAAACGTCACTGCGTCATTGCTGTGTGTCTTATTTTTCCTTTTTCGTTAAATGAAAAGCATGCCAGAAGACGAAAGGAATTATTGTAGCTGAATTCATCAACACTTATAAATATAGCAAAGTTTCAAGCAACCTTAATTAGCACTTTAGTTTACTAAAGAAACTACTTTGCTTCTCCAATACAAATATTCAAAAAACTAATTGGATTTTCAAACTGTAGATTCTTAAAGACTTACGCTTTTCATCCCGTTTTTCATTGCTATCTACAAACAAAAGAATTCGCAACTTTGGCACTATCTTCAAAATTCCAAAGTTTCTCAACTAGTACATTATCAATTGGTCTAAACATATACTACAAATTCAAGAATCATCTATCTGATTTGATTTTTGGCTAACTTGCTTATTTTTTGGAACTGAACTGAAGCCGACATCATTCTTGTGAAACGTAGATAACTGGCCTTTTTCGGTAATACTAGTTGGATTGGATGTATTAGCAAAAGCCTCTCCAGCAGTATAAACAGAGTCTTTAGGCTCGAAAGTTTCTGTAGTATCAATTGTGCCTGGCAAATAAAAACCTAAAGACTCCAAATGATTACTTAGCAAGCCGATGTTTGCATCGCTTGAATCTAGAGCATTGCTATCGAAATCTGTTGTATTTGTGAAAGCGTTCATTAAAGATGCTTTCTCGAAGGAGGTTGAAATAGTCTGATCAGACATGTATGCCGAATTGGCGCTTTCACTCGCAACAAGTGAATTTAACTCGTCTGCTTTCCCCGTTGTAAAAAGCTTGCTGTTTAAGCTTGTCTTGAACAAATCGTAATTTTTTCCAGCAGAATATAAATCATCAATTGAACCAGTTTCACCAAATTCTTCGACAGCTTCTGACAAGCACAAGGAGTCAAACACATCTTCCAAGGAAGAAGTATTGTTTGGGTCAGCAGAATACACATACTCTGAAAAGCCTATTGAAGAATCCTCGTCGCTTGCAGCGTTCGATGATATATCACTAATTAGATCTGTTAAAGGCAACGAAGAGGCTATTTTTGATTGAGAGTTGCTAAGAAACTTTTCAATACCAAGAAAATCAATTGAATCATAAGACCCAGGAACCCAATTCGACGTTTTGAAATTAGAGTTAAAAAAATCAATCGGCGACTTTTTATCCCCCGAAATAACAGAGTCGGGTACCGAAATATCTAGCGTAGGATTGTCAATCAAAGAAGCAATTATTTCTTCATTTAATGGCTCAATACTTGATAATGTCTCAAAATCTGTTGATAGGAACTGTGCTAAAAAGCCCTTTTTCTTTTTGGCAGACGAGCTGGATTGCCCCATTACGTCACTTAATTTACTACTTAGACGACAGCTAGTGGGTACACTCTTCTCCTCAGAGCTGGAGCTTTCAACAATGGGTACACTGTTGGAAGTATTAATATCGCTTGATGAATTTTGGGCTGTTTCTTGGTTGGTTGATGCCGCTTTTGAGTTGCTGGAAATTCGAACTTTTTCTTCATTTTGTGAAAGAGTGTTGCTTGAATTTGTTGCAACAATAGTTGTCGTTTTGCTTGCTTCTTCAGCAATCGGTGGCAAAGGTTGATGGACAATAGAAAATGATGAACCAGATGCAGGTAGAGCATATTTTCCAAATAATTCGTTTTCAGCAAATGATATAGGAAATTTGAAAGTGGAATTGGCTTGCTTGATGCGAGATTTAGTGACCTTGTTGAAATTGGCACTTCGTACACTTTTTAGCAAACTATGTTTATGAAAACATGGGTTTTTATCGACAGCCTTAGAAACTGAAAAGTCATTTGAAAGGGAGCAATTGAACCCTGGAAAGATATTTTGTTTAGCGTTTTCATTGTTGGGTTTTGGATTGATCAAACCAGATGGAGTAAAGCCATCAGAGGCAAAGTTCTTGTTGGAAAAGGCAGTGGAAATACTTAGAGATTGGATGGGAGTCATTTTTATGCTTAATGAAAAGAAATCAGAGAATCAATCAATATTTATCATGGAACAAAAGAAGCAATGCGAATATATACAACAAGCAGGGGCTAATGTGAAGAAAGCAAAGAATAGATATTGTATAGTTAAACTAATTTAGAAGAATCCAATAACTTAAATATAAAAGTTGACAGGTTTTGAGTTGCTATAGACCACTATTCTTTAGATTACAGGGTGACTAGCCCAGTTTTCGTAATTGGTATGATATTACACAATTAGTGTGATTGCTTTGATCTTTTAGTTTTGATAATAGAGTATGAGTAAACATCAAATCAATTGCTGATTGCTTCATCACTATTTATTACAACAACCTTGCTAGTAGATGACTGAAGGTTTTATATTTCTCATATAAATTTTTGATTCAAGTTCAAATTTATAAAAAGATATGTGTAATGTTTGCTAATCGAGTGTGGAGTTGTTACTTTTGTAAGTCCTACAAATAAAACACAAACACATTGTGTCCTACAAATAGAACATACACATACCCGAATTACGTCCTACAAGTACAACACCAACACACTTAAATTTTAAACTGCCACTGATTAAAAGGCTTAATTAAATGACATGAAAACGCTTGGCAAAAAAATCATTTTATTTCTCACAATGAAAAAAAAAACTATTTTAGCTCAATTTCAACGTATCAAAACGCCAGAAGAAGCTATTTAACATATGAGTAGTTGACTCTGCAAACGTTGATTTTTAGACTTTTCAAAAACAAAAAACAAAAAAACGGCTCATGATTGCGTACAATAAGTTAACTCTAGTAATGAACAGTAGGTGGAATGGTATGCTATAATTCTTGTTCTATTGCATTTTCGTTAATTGATCAACTAAGTTGTCTTTGTGCAAAGAAGTTTAAAACCAATCGCGCTTTGATGGTGGGCATTTATTAAAAGGCATAACAGCTGAAGCCTATTCTCCATCAGGTATATATACAAGAAAGAAAAAAAGAAAAAAAGAAAATCTCCAGTCGAATTAAACAATTGTAACAAAAGCCTATGATATAAATTCTGAAAAAACAACAACTCTTTCTGTAACAATCGTAATAGCCAGATTCTTTGAAATGATTTAAACGCGCCTTGTGATATTGCATTTTTCATAATGATCAATTGAAAATAAGTTGGAATGTTGTTCTTCAAACAAAGCCTAAATAAATCAAGTGAAACAAACACTTGACAGGAAAAATTTTGGAGATTATTGTTTGAAATCTAGATTAAGGTCTATGAATAATTTCTGTTGTACAAAATTCTATCTAATTATACTAACAAGCCTAGTTGAGATTAGCTCGCAGGAATATCGAGTTACCTGTACCAAATGAGTAAACTCGGTGCTGAGAATATGCTTTGAATTTTTAAATTTTCACTATATGGCACAGTAATGTGATTATCTATTGCGGTTTCAAATCTAACTGTATCAGCCGTATACCAGATAAGGACCGAGGTCGTTGAGTTAATGGGCAACATCTTGCAGGTTAGGCCTACTTAAGCCTTCTTTTATAACTATTTCTAACATTTGATGCTTAATATATGTACAGTACCTAACTATTAATCTCAACTGCACTATTTGGAAAAATATCCAGGGCTTTGAACATATTTCCTAGAACCAAAAAAGTCTGCACTGGCTGCTGTCGTCTGAAACTGGTGGCGTATGTGTGTGTTTATACTGACATACATATATTTACACAAGCATTTACGCCTACTTTGATTCAACATTTCCACTTTCCATTGCCTTTATTCTTCGACAATTTGTATCAACAAAAAGAAATCTTATGCCAATATAGCAAAAATGAGTTTTTTATTGAAGAAAGTTGCTTTGCTTTCATCTTCGCCTTCTTCGCCTGAATTAGGCCTTTCCGACTATCCTACTAATCTTTCTGATGATTCTAAACTACCTGGAAATCAACATGAACATCACTCTTTAACAGGTCCTCGATTATCTTTGAGCGACAATACAACTCCATTGATTCCTGAGCACTTGGCAAATATTGTATCTACTCTGTCCCGTGGATCAACCATCACACTGCGTTTAGGAACCTATATCATGGTTTCTCTACTAGATTCTGCTCGTATCGGAACATTGACATCACTTTCGGTGACATGTGGCGCTATTGAAAGTATTTTGCTCAAAGCTGAATGTGATAACCAAAACCAAAACCAAAGTTCAGAATTTTCAAATCCTTCTTCTTCATTATCCCAATCATTCCACAAATCGAAACACCAGCCTAGTACTAAACTTTTAGATTCGACTCATCAAACAGATATTTGCTTTCTAGACGGATCACTGTCACATTCTCAAAATTTGACTTCAGCCGAAATGATGACAAACTCTTCTATTAATGTAGTCAATCGAGTAGCTACAATAGCTCAGCTATTCACTGCAGCTTCTTTCCACTTGGCTTCTTCTTCTCTTCAAACTGCTAGCAGTATTGCACAAGATGCTCTTCATGTGCTAGACGCAGTTTTTGGTTCTACAGACTCTTCTCGTGCGCTCGCGGCTATCATTTCTCTTTTGCGTCGCGAGCTTGGTGATGGATCTGGAATATACTCACTTGTATCCAGCCTTACCTGCTTCACCTTGTTACAGTCTCGGGGATGGAGCAGAACTGTTGATGAAATTGAGATGTTCATCATTTGGGATGTAGTAGTACTCGACACAGGTGAAACTTTGTCTCAGCAGTTTCCAGCCATTGATGATAGTGAACGTAAAAAGGAATCAGATGAGGACGCAATAATTTCTGCAATTCCCAATAACTCTCAGTATCGAATTTCTATTGACGAAATTAAAACAAAAACTTTTACCATCAGCGTCGTTTCTCAGTCTTCAGTATTGAGTGTAAAGTTACCAGAAGGCGCAGTAGTTATTCACAAGGAGTTTATACCACCAAATAACCCAAATGAAGAGTCAAAGTATGCAATAACATTTCAAACAACATCTAAATATTATCGCGAACGCAAAGGAACTGTGAACAAAAGCTGTAATCATAAGCTTGGACACGCAATACCTGCTGCTTCTGAGTGTATCTTAGATCCGACAAATGTTTCAATTAAAACTAGCAGTGATAGCCCGGAATTTCCTGATAATTTTGACGATGAGCCGCCGCCTAGTATAGATGATCAACGTTTCTCATTTCACAATCCAATTGTGATAGAGACCCTGTTGAAAAATCAAATTGACTCTGGAAACAGCTCTGATTCCGAAAACAAATCAATAAAAAGTGAAATTTCTTTTGAAGAGAATGATTCACAGTGTGCTTCTTGCTTGTCTATTCCCCATGCTGAAAATGAACAACCCACAAAACCTGAATGTAGTCTCAATGAAAGCAACAATTTGATTCCCAATGATTTTGACTCTAAGGAGTTTGAAATAAAGCTCAAGAAACCAATTTCACCTGGCCACATTGATAGAGAAAGCCTACACCAACTACCAGGGCTTGCAAGGTCTGCTTCATATCCCCACCAGAGTACCCATTCAACAAGTTTTGACACTCAGTTTGACTTGACAGATGCTCCCAACTCTGTT
Organism: Magnusiomyces tetraspermus; assembly: GCA_030578715.1. Taxonomy (NCBI): domain Eukaryota; kingdom Fungi; phylum Ascomycota; class Dipodascomycetes; order Dipodascales; family Dipodascaceae; genus Magnusiomyces; species Magnusiomyces tetraspermus. The sequence goes on from JAKTYL010000109.1 coordinate 64,646, forward strand.
TCATCTTTCGTGCCTTTAACCTATAATGCTTTTAAGAGCAGAAAAAGACCCAACACAATAAATGAAACCCTTCAAAACAACAAGTATAGTAAAACTAACTTCAACACAAAAAGCAATATTAACTTTAATCATTCAAACAATATCAACTCCTCTGTTAGGCCAAACCAAAGACATACATTTTCAAACTTCAACAATGCCCAACAAGCACCTAGTTTCGTTCCTGAAACTCCATCAATTACATCAACTAAGTTCCCGGCTGGTCACGTCACCCAGAATATGGCCAAGTACATGAGGTTTGCAACCGCTAGTTATGGTCAATCATTCATGTCTGTCCTGGGCGTTGGCAAGTACTATTCCCCTTATGGTGGATATAACGGCGGAAATTCACATCACAGTGAGCATTATGCGTTTGCACATCATACAAGGCTGAGCTTGAATGATATTTTGTTGAGTAGCTATAGCGATACCGCAATAGACGATAAAGCAGGAATTCCATTAGTTCATTTTGTTGCAATTGACCACCAGGCTAAAGCAGTAGTTCTCACTATTCGTGGAACATTAGGCATTGAAGATATTTTGACTGATCTGACTTGTGACTATGAGACCATGCAATGGAATAACGAGAGTTGGAACACACATGGAGGCATGTTTCGCTGTGCACAAATTTTAAAACGACGCACCAGCAGAGTATTAGCAACTATTAGACAAGCACTAGAAACCCTGGGAAGCGATTATGGGCTTATTATTTGCGGTCACTCTTTGGGCGGAGGTGTAGGTGCTATTTTGGGAATTTTATTAAGTGAAATTCGGTCCGATGGGGTTTTTGTAACATCAAACAAACTCGCCCAAACTTATCCATTTGCGTTACCACCTAATCGTCGCATTCATTGCTTTACATATGGTCCTGCTGCCTCTATTTCTGAAGAGTTGCGAATTAAGACCCGTGGACTAATTACATCTGTTGTTTATGGTTTGGATATTGTTCCCTGTTTGTCATTAGGAGTTCTTCGTGATTTCCAAAATGTTGCATTAGCGTTCAAAAATGATGAAGAGGGAATTGCAGTAGATATTCGTAAACGGTTAATTGCCCAATTTGCTTCCCGTCATATTCCTCTTAGTGTACATGATTCCGATGACGATTATCTGTGGGAATTATTGACCAAGCTTCGTGCTGTTATGGATAGCGAGAAATTGGTTCCTCCTGGCGAAGTGTATCATATTTCTACCAATACTGTGTTTGAGACCCACGACGGAAAAACTAAACGTGCAACGCGAATTATTTGCAAAGTAATTGTCAATGTCGAAAAACGGTTTGCTGAACCTGTGTTTGGACGAGGAATCTTTCATCACAGTCCTCTGTATTATGAACGGGCTACAAGAACTCTGGAAATGGGGGTTTGTAACGCGCCAGTTTAAGAACCCAGAATATAAAGAAGGGCCGAACTGATTGTTGAAGCAAGACTGGTATTTATTGTCAATTATTTATGTTTCTAATTTATAGAATACATTGTGATATATGTAACTATTTAGAATATATTGAGTCAAATGTTTTCAGTAGCTACAACACTTGTGTATTATTACTTTTTTTCGCTATTGCTAGAGAGTTTACCTGATACTTTAGATTGAAGAGACTATTATGAAAGATGTATTAAGACTGTGTAATACTGTATTAGAAAGAATATGTGGAACAAAAAACTGTTCCACTCAGAAGCAGTGATAAACTGATGCAAACAAATCTTAAAGACCTAATGAGTTGAAATCAGTTGGGGTTGAGCAAAAATGCTTCAACAAAATATTCCAATGCCAAATTAATAAACTCAATTGACTTTGAGTACACAAAGACTGCTTAATACTACCTCAATGGAGTTTTAGTTTTTTTAGATACTTGTAAATCCGGCTTAATTACATTTTCCAGTAACACGTCATGCCTCCTCTTCACATCGTACAGGTCACATGACTCAACATACATTATTAACCAAAAACGACTTTTTTCACACCAGCCTCCCAATCTGTTTACACGTATCATAAACTACCCTCTATTTTAATATTTTTTTACTGTTCTTCACAAATTCCACCAATATCGACAAACAAAAAATAGGAAGAAAAAGACTTCTTTTCTCTTTCTTTTTTATTTATTTATTTAGTTCATATTACCCTATCTCGAAAGCGGATTGGTAAGCTGTTCTTTTAAACTTACCCGTTATCGGATCTGGTAGTGTATTTGATTGCAATATCAGTTTCTAGGTCACATTTTCTTAGACTTAGTACTTGACTAACCGACTGATTGATAAATTTCCACTTCCTTTTTTAAGATAATACATCTATTAGATAATGGCTTCTGCTGACGAGACTGTGTCTTCAACGCCTGAGGCTACTCAGCCTACTAAAGAAGCCAAGGACTCTGTGGAGGTCTCTTCTGAAAAACAAGAGGAAAATACTACCGATACTCCAAAGTCACTTGAACAAGACGAGACTCTTGAAAAGGAGGAAAAAGCACATGAGCCCCTTTCAAAAGAGCCAGAAGACACTACTATAGATACACCAGAAACAAAGCTGGAACAGACTTCCGAAAAAGAGCCATCCGCTGAAATTGCCTCAGAAAAAAAACCCGTTGAAGAAGATGCAGAAAAAGTTTCGCCATCGCCTTCTGTAGATATTTCTTCCACAACAGATGAGCCAAAGAGTACCACTAGCGAACCCACCCCTGATGCTGAAAACCCATCTAACAAGAATGAACAGAACACAGAAGACGTAAAAGGGCCTTTGCCTTCGTCTATCAAAATTGAAATTCCTGTAGACGAGCCTGCTGTGAATCAACCAGCTGGTAGCTCGTCTTCTGAAGCCGCACCCGCATCCTCTTCTGCAACATCCTCCACTTCTCCTGAAGATGATGTTGCAAATGATAATGAACCTATTTCTCCAACCAGAACAGGACGTCGCTCCAAGCGGTCTCGTTCTATTGCGCTTTCTGTTTCAAGCGTAACCCCTTCTGGTCAGCCAATTGTTTCTTCGGCTGTTTTCATCAAGAAAGCCTTAACTACTATCAAAAGCCATCGTGCAACTTCTAAAAACCCTGCCTTGGAGGCTGCAGTCACCAAAGCTTTAAGCATGTTTGATTCAGGCCAGCTTCCACCACCACCAGTTGTTTTTGAGCCTCTTAGATTAGTCTGTTCCCAAACTAGTAACAATGATCTTAAGGTGGTTGCTCTAGACTGTATTGGAAAACTTTTCAACTTTTCGTATCTGGAAGATCCAGTTTCGAAGGAAGATCCTCCAGAGGCTGGAATTACCCCTCCTCCTAAAGTACCCCTAATTGATCGTGCAATTAAGACAGTTTGCGACTGTTTCCAAGGGGAATCAACTGATCCCAAGGTTGAGCTTCAAATCATCAAAGCTCTCATGGCTGCCGTTTTAAATGATGATCTGATTGCTCATGGCGCTACTCTTCTCAAAGCTATTAGACAGGCTTATACCGTGTTTGTGCTTTCTCATACCCCTTCTAACCAAACTATTGCGCAGGCCACTCTTTCACAAATGGTTAATGTTATTTTCGACAGAGTGAAATCTGTTCTCAAGTCTAAAGGTGCTAGTCAATCAACTCACAGTCTTGATACTGGAAGTTTTACTGTTTCTACCTTCAAAGAAGGTACTGGCACCCCAAGCAACGCCGATAGAGGAGCCAGCGTTCCTGGTACTCCAACTCTTCCTACTGCCAGTAGTGCAAAGCTTACTCTTCGCCAAATGGAAACTTTGGGCTCCACCAACGAGTTAGAAAGAGTTAAAGAGACCTCTACTGATACAAATGATGATGAAAATGACTTATTTGCAAAAGACGCATTTTTGGTTTTCAGAACGCTTTGCAGACTTTCGGAAAAAGCTTTGGAAGGTGATTCTCTTGATATTCGATCACATGGCATGAGGTCTAAGCTTCTGTCTCTGCATTTGATTCACTCTACACTCAAATCTCACATGTCGGTGTTTTTATCAAATGAAGTGCTTATCAGGTCTAATATCAAGGGCAATGAAACCTTTTTGCTTTCTGTCAAGGATTACATTTGCTCGACATTAGCTCGCAACGCTGCCAGTATAAACCCAGCCATTTTTGAAATTTCTTCTGAGATTTTCCTTTTGATTGTTTCAAACTTGCGATTTCAATTCAAAAAGGAAATTGAAGTTTTCTTTTCTGAAATTTATTTTCCCATCACTGAAATGAGAACATCTACTATGCATCAAAAGCAATACTTTTTGTCAATTGTTGCAAAAATGTGTAATGACCCACGTGCATTGGTTGAAATCTATTTGAATTATGATTGTGACTCGTCATCATCTCTCAACATCTATGAATACATAATTGATTTCCTTGTCAAATTGGCAGTCTCACCTGTTTCTTTAACGCCTCTTCAACTTCAACAATATGCTGGTTCAAAACACCGATCCCTTGCTATGTACAATTTGTCACTTCCTCCGGCATTGGCTATCACAAACTACCACCATGCTGCTGCACTCAATGATTCTTTCTCCCTTCCCATGGAGCACTCTCTTAAGATGATGGCGTTAGAATCTCTTGTAGCTGTTCTCAGATCCCTTATTACTTGGTCTCAGCGCGGTATTGCTGCAGTTTCGGCTACACTCAATCAACCTCTCAGTGATTCTCCTGAAACTCCTCAACATACTCAGGGTGAAGATACCCCAAGCGAAAATGAGTCAAAGTCTGTGCTTTCTAGCACTAACGGAAGCACTGCGCTTATCGGGGATGATCCATCGCAATTCCAATCGCTGAAGATCAAAAAGAACGCTTTACAAGATGGTATTCGCCAGTTCAATACCAAACCTAAAAGAGGTATCAAAGCTCTTCTCGCTTCAGGTCTTATTATTTCTGATTCTCCTGAGGATATTGCCAGATTTTTGTTGACAACCGAAGGCCTTGATAAAACTTCTTTGGGTGAATTCCTTGGCGAAGGTGATCAGGAAAGCATTGATATCATGCATGCTTTTGTTGATTTGATGGACTTTGCAAACATGTCTTTTGTTGATGCGTTGAGACATTTTCTTCAGGGCTTCAGACTTCCCGGTGAATCTCAAAAGATTGAGAGATATATGCTTAAATTTGCTGAGAGATATACCCTTGGTAATCCTGGCGTATTTGCCTATGCAGACACTGCTTATATCCTTGCCTATTCTGTAATGATGCTTAACACTGATTTACACTCTCCTCAAGTCAAAAACCGTATGACTTTAGATGGGTTTGTCCGAAACAACCGTGGAATTGATGATGGAAAAGATTTGCCCCACGAGTTTTTGGTTGGCGTTTACAACGAAATTCTCAAGAATGAAATTAAGCTTCTTTCCGAGCAACATGCTGCTCTTCTCTCTTCAGATGGCCAACAGTCATCTACTGGTTTCATTTCCAATGTTATCGCTACCGTTGGTCGTGATTTGCAAAGAGAAGCTTACATGCAAGCCTCTCGTGAAATGTCTAATAAGGCTGAACAACTGTTCAAGGCTTTGATTTCTAGAGATGATTCAGGCAGAAAGTCCCAAGAAAGTATTTTCTATATTGCTTCACACATTGAGCACGTCAAGCCCATGTTTGAGGTTGTTTGGATGTCTTTCCTTGCAGGGCTTTCTGGTCCTTTCCAGCAGTCTGAAGATCCTGAGGTCATTAAGCTTTGTTTGGAAGGTTTCAAGCTTTCCATTCAGATTGCTTGTCTTTTCAACATTGACCTTGCTCGTATCTCTTTTGTTTCTGCTCTTGCTCAGTTTACAAATTTGCAAAACCTTAGTGAGATGAAACAAAAGAATGTTGACGCCATTAAAAAGCTACTCCAAACTGCTCTCACAGAAGGAAACTTACTTAAGTCTTCTTGGAAGGATATTTTGACCTGTATCTCTCAACTCGAAAGATTCCAGCTTATTTCTTCTGGTATTGAAGCTGGCGCAATTCCTGATGTCACCAATGCCCGTTTCGCAAACCATCGCTCCTCATCTGAGACTACCCACAAGCCTAGAAACAGTACTACTTCTGGATTCTTTGGACTTGCTAGACAATCTACCCAATCCTCTGTCGTGTCTCCACTCGGTGGTATGGGTGGTGAGAAGCCATTCACATATGCTCCAGAGTTGGCCGAAGAGCTTCAGTCGACTGAAGTAACTTTGAGCATGGACAAGATTTTTACCAGTTCTGCTTCACTTTCTGGTGACGCTATTGTTGATTTTGTCAAGGCTCTTACTGAGGTTTCTGCTGAAGAAATTCAATCATCTGGTCAGAGTGAACACCCACGCATGTTTTCATTACAAAAGATGGTTGATATTTCGTACTACAATATGGATCGTGTCAGATTTGAGTGGTCAAGATTGTGGGCCATCATGGGTAAGCAGTTTGATGCTGTCGGTTGCCACCAAAATACCAATGTTGTTTTCTTTGCTCTTGACTCTTTGAGACAGTTGTCTATTCGTTTCTTTGACTTGGATGAGTTGTCACACTTCAAGTTCCAAAAGGAATTTTTGGAGCCTTTTGAGTATGTCATGGCTCACAACAACAATGCAGCTGTTAAGGATATGGTATTACAATGTCTCCAGCAAATGGTTTTGGCTAAGTCTTCTTGTATCAAGTCTGGCTGGAAGAGTATGTTTGTGACCTTCTCTATTGCCGCTAAACAGCCATATACCCATGTTGTTAAAATGACATTTGAAATCATGAAGCGCATTCTTGACGAGCATCTTGAAGATGTTGTTCAGCAAGATTCATTCGGTAACATGATTAGCTGCTTTAGCGAGCTTGCAAAGAACCAGCGGTTTCAAAAACCAAGTCTTCAATCTGTCGAACTTTTGAAAACCACTATTGGACGTGTTCGTCAGATGCAGCAAGACAATGGCAATGACACTGTTGAGTTTTACAACAAATACTGGTTTCCTATTCTTTTTGCCCTTCATGACATTATCATGAATGGTGAAGACCTTGAGGTCAGATCAAGAGCTTTGAACTGTATGTTTGATACCCTTACAGAATACGGTGATTCTTTCAACGAGGAGTTTTGGGATATTGTTTGCAAGCAGTTGCTTTTCCCTACCTTTGTCGTTCTCAAGTCTCGTTCTGAGATGGCTAGATCACGTATGAACGGTCAGGATAGCATGTCTGTTTGGCTTTCTACCACCATGATCCAGGCTTTGCGTAACATGATTGCTCTTCTTTCTCATTATTTTGAGACCCTCGGAAGAATGCTTGATGGCTTTTTGGATCTTTTGGAAACTTGTATCAACCAGGAGATTGACACAGTGTCTCGCATTGGTGCGTCTTGCTTACAGCAACTGATTGAGCAAAATGTTGAAAAGTTTGAACCTTATCACTGGAAGAGTGTTGTTAATACAATTGAACACCTGTTCGAAGTTACTACTGCTGGTGAATTATTTGGCGACTACTTTGACACCGAACATCACTACGACAACAACCAGGACAGCTCTAAGGATATCACTTCTAATGGTCAACAAGCAGGTGCTAAGAAGGGCCATCGTTCCCAGAATTCCAGCGTTTCTATTACCAACGGATTTGCCGCTGATTCTGTTGAAAGTTCACCTGGAGCTGCTTCTACAGAAGATGGCGAGCCAAGATCACCTCAACAGAAAAAGAGTGCCCCCTGGACTGAGTACAACCAAACTCGTCAAAACAAGTTTAGAAAAACGATCATGAAGTGTATTCTTCAATTGCTGATGATTGACACTGTTGATGAGATTTTGCAAAAACAAGAAATTATTGATATTGAGGAAGGTAAAGTCACAAATGGTAATACAATTACTGTGCCCAAGACCAGTTCACACACTTCTCAAAATAGCCAGCACCCACCTTCTGCTATGGTTGTTCGCAAATTGGTCAAGGTATTTGGCACCGAGATTTACGATAAGATTCCAGTTTCAGAGCTTCTTAGAATTCTTGTTCTTTTACGCAAGAGCTACATGTTTGCACACAAGTTTAATGCCGATAAGGAACTCCGAACTAATTTATGGAGACTTGGATTTATGAAACAGTTGCCCAATCTTCTCAAGCAAGAATCTTTGAGTGCTCACGTTTACATTTCTGTTTTGGTCAGATTGTATACTGAAGACAAAAAGTTGTATTCTCTTCCTACTAACAGCGACGACAGCCTTGTTGAGCCCATTAAGGTCGAAAACTACGACAAAGATTTCCCAACGGCTCTTGTCAAGGCCGAAGCTATTGGCGCATCTGAGCCTAAGACCAAATATATCACAATTGATACCAACTCTGAGCTCAAGGAATATGTTGAGGCTCAGCTTGTTCCCATGATTACTGAACTTCTTGTTCTTTTTGATGAATTGGAGCCTACCGATAATCGTGGTCTTCAAGCATGGACACCTGTTGTTGTTTGTGTTCTTGAAGGTCTTTTGGTCCTTAACATTGCCGATTTTGGCAAGATAGTCGAAAGTCTGTACCCAAGACTTTTGGGAGTAATGAACAGAGATATGTCGCCAACGTTGAGATTGGCGCTTCAATCTGTTCTTGTTAGAACAGGAGAAGTTCTGTTTAAAGGGAAAACTCGATAAAAAAAATACAGGAAAATTTGAAATAATATAAAGCAACAAACGAACTATAAAATAATTCAATTTAATGATGTAATATAAAATAATGTTTGAATAAAAGATGAAAAATTAGGTAGAAATTAGAAACAGCAAGACCAAAGGCTTGATGACAATCTTTTATAAAATTTAACTTGACTATTACAACAAAGGAATAATTAATCTAGTTGAATGTTGATATTTCGTATCATATCATGTATCAAATGCTTTTTTTATTGAAATGATTACATTCTTTTGTGTGCAAAAGTGGAAGGCTTTAAAATGTAAACATAAAAGAAAATAAAATGAAATATCACAAAAGGCAAGCAAAAATGACAAGAACAAAAGACAAAAGGAAAACAAAATGCTTACTGTATATTTGAAAACAAAAGAAAAAATGATTTTAAGATTCAACAAAAAAGAGAAAATGAAATGAACTTATAACATAAGACTACAAATTTTAAATGAGTTTTGAATTTTATGAAATGAAATAACGTTTTTTTTTTTTTTTTTTAGTTTTTAGTTTTTAGGCACACTACAGTTGTTTATTTTAAAATAGACCCTTGGAATATCCAACTTAAAGCAGACCAGCGTCTCGAAGAGAATTTTGAAGAATTGATTCTTTAATAGCTGAAAACACCAATCGAATGTTTGACGTATCAGTAGCTTGAGTAATGTGCGGGTATACCATGAGGTTGTTTCTATTGAGTTTAGTAAATCTCCAAAGAATGTACTTGACAGCATTTTTAACAACCGGTCCACCTGTGTAGTCTGGAAAATAGTTTTCCAGCGGAGAAGTGCCAATTTTTTCCGTGAAAACATCAATTTTGTTTAAAAACAAAACAACAGACGTTCGGACAAACCAGCGAGAATTGACGATGGAATCAAACAAAACCAAACTTTCAGCCATTCGGTTTTGAGAAGTTTCTTCAAGCAACACTTGATCGTATTCAGATAATGCAACACAGAAAATGATAACAGTAACATTGTCAAAACAATGGATCCATTTTTTGCGTTCAGACCTTTGGCCTCCAACGTCGTACATGTGAATATTGAGGTCTCCCATTGAAAATCGGGTTTCGTAGATACCAGTTGTTTTTATACGTGCTCTTAAAATGTCAGCTACGTTAGGGATATAGTCGACCTCTCCAATTCTTTCAACATTGTTGAAAAAATAAGATGCCGAATCCATGATATAAAATTGAGAGCGTCGTGTTTGGTACATTTCTTTGACCTGTGGGTGTGCCCATAACTTTGTAATTATTGTTACCCATTTTGGATCAAACGCTGAATCAAAGTCTGCCGAAATAGAGGCAGTTTTGATGGTATTGATATCATCTTTAGAAACCAGTAGTGCCTTGCTGTCAGGGCCCCTGGAACTGTTTACAACACTGGTTTCAGCAGAAGGGCCAAGGCCATTGAGATTAGGAGCCTCAAGGTCAATTTCAAATCGTTCTAAAGCCTCGACAATGGATTTCGCACAGTCAAGCAAATTTTTGTAAACAGTCATTTTATACATAAGTAAGTCATTTTGAGAATATCCGTCTTGGTGGATAATCTTTATCTGCTTCACAATGGTAGATTTTCCAGATTCTCCAGAACCCATCAGCATGATTTTCACTTCAGGCCCGTTTTTGTTACCAGAAGCTGTCGTTGGTTCTTTGCCTTTAGTTTGACAGCTCGAGTTGGAAGAGCCAGTGTTTGAGTAACCAACTGTAGCATTGTTGGAGTTGTTAGTTTCAACGCCAGATATTTGTGAAGCTTCAGAACCCAATTGCGGCTTCGATGGCGAATCTTGAGACCCGACAGAAGTAGAAGCAGAACCAGATTGATTGTTTTTAATGTTAGCATCCAGTTTCTGGCTGTTATTGTTATCATTGTTACTGCTTGGTGCATACATGGTTTTCGACTCGTTTGTGTTGGTTTGCCCCAGTTGTTGGTTACCAGCACCTGTAGCAATTTTAGCAGTAGATGTAGGTAGTCTGCCTGATGACGAATTCTGTCTTTTAGTCGCAGGTGGTTTTTCAGTAGATAGACAGTTACCCATTGTTAAAACTAAGTATTCAAGTTAATAGAGAAAAAAAAATAAAAAATCCAAATGGAATTAAATTGAACTGAAAAAAAAAACAGCAACAAGGAAAAAATACTGGAGAACAGGCAGCCAAATACGGAAAAAATAAAAATGAATAAAAAAAAAAAAAAATAGGCGACTTATGACAGGAATTTCAAAGTGATATGGCTGGAAAAAAAAAAAAAGTAGAAGCTGTAACAGCTGATAAAGCCAAGTGACATAAAATGTAATTGTAACAAGCCGGTTATCTGGACAAGAGTTTTTTTTGTTAGATTGTGACTTTTTGACCTATTTAGGAAACTTGTTTGCATTTGTCAAACTAGCCTGGAAAACCGGCCAGCTTTTGCTTCTGCGTCAATTGGTTTAGATCTGTGACTAGCGGTTGGTCGATAGTTAGGCGAGTATGGCTGTTGAATGCGTGATTGTTTGGCTGGGTTCGAGAGACCGGATAATGAGACGCAAGGCCGCTTAGTTAAGCTTTTGTCCGAACAGTCTTTATTCAACCAAAAGGTTGACAATCACGTTGCCTCCTCGGCTTAAGAAATAGCTAGAGGGTTTGCATTGTAGTTGCAGATAGCTACTCATGCCTTGGTAGAAAAAAAGCTTATTTTTTTCGTCTAGTTTTATCAGTTTTATCGACTTTGATTGCTCCGAGCTCGAAAGAGTATTTCTAATGCAAATCGTTGGTTTCGGAGAATTAAGCTGCTTAAAACTGAACTAAAATCCATTTCAATCAATGATTATTGAAAAAAAAAAAAAAAGGTTGTTTGAAATATCATGGGTTATCAAACTAAACGAGTTATATACACTCATGTTTCCTAGTTCGAACTCTATGAAATACTCAATTTCTTCAACCGAGAACTCAATTCACACAAGTTGCAATTAATGAGAAAAACAAACGATTTTAAGAAAAAAAAAAAACAAAAAAAACAAAGACAAAGGAAAGTAACTACAAAAAAAGAAATAAAAGAAACATTGAAAAAAACAAAGGGCTGACTTTTTAGTTAGATCGTGGTAGTTGAAAAAAAAAAAAAAATTA